>VMDO01011300.1:0-43602 GCA_007922755.1 Pedetes capensis
ATTGAAGGTAAGCTAAAGCTGCTTGCAGCCATACCACTGTGGTATCTGACCTCTTCATATCGCAGAAGCTAAGCAGAGTCTGACCTAGTTAGTGCTTGGATGGCAGACCACCTGGGAACACCAGGTGCTATAGGCTTGGGAGAAGGACCCAGCAACCCATTCCCAAAAAACAATCTGGCATTGAAAACCCTATGAATAGCAGCGAAGCTCTAACAATAGTGTTTCACCTGTTGTACATTGGGTTGCTGTTTCAGACACTGACAGGAAGACCCCTAACAACAACAAGAAGAAGAACAAGCTAAAGCTAGGAAGCCACTGGGACAATCTGAATATAAGTTTTACAGAGAATTTGAACATGTTGCCTGCATCAATGTCATGTTTAACTCTAAGCAAGCTGAGTCATTGACTGTTTTCAACATTTTCATCACTCCCAGTGATGACTGAATAATGATTCCATATACAACTTGAACAGTTCTTTTAACACCTTTAAATTTTTCCCAGTTTAAATCTTTGCTTTAACCATCACTTCATTACTGTAAGTTTTCTTTAAAAGAAAATGTTGTTTATTCATTCATTCATTTGACAATATTTATTCGGTATCTACTAGGTACCAGGCACTATTCTAGGCACTGAGAATACAGCAGTGAACACAATAGTCTTGTTCTTCTGGTGTTTACACTGTATCATAAATTGATGGTTGCCAAAACAGGAGAAAACCAGCAATAAGCAAATTATGTGAGTAAAAATTTGTAGTTTGATTGATGTTGAGAGAAAAATAGCAAAAAGCTGCATTGAGTGTCAAAGGGAATAATATGACAGAATGGTCAGAGGGTCCTATCTGTGCAAGTATCATGTGTGTGGGTCACAGAAGATCCTAAGGGAGTAGGCTGAGTAGATATTTGGAGAGGAAGATTCCAGGCAAAAAAAAAAAACAAGTCAAAAGATTTGGAGTATGAGATCTATATCTTATAGGGCCTTCATGCCATTGACTGGATTTTATGTTGAGCAATGTGGGAAACAATTATAGAATTTAAGCCTAAAACCATCACAATATTGCCTGGTTGACAAGATGACTGTGGCAATGTGTTGAGGTTTCTTGAGGGAGTGAGATTGGGAAGAGGGGTGGTGGGTGGTAAGGAGATGAGCTAAGGTATAAGTTGGAGAGTATTACAATGATTCAGAGTGGTAGATTTGGTGGTAGTGAAAAGTTGTCAGATTCCAGATATATTTTGAAATTAGAGTGTAGTATGAGTGTAAGGAAGAGATAAACCAAGAATTATTCCAATATTTGGTGTGTATGTACAACTGGAGGGACAGAGTTACGATTCAATGTGATGTGGAGCCTTCCAGCATGAGGGGTTAGGTGAGGAGAACAGCATGGAAAACAGTAAGTACATAAGTACAGGGAGATTGTGATCAGGCAATGAATAAATCTAGAATTTAGAAGAAGGTCCTTGCAAGAGGTAAAATTTTGGAATTATCAACATATAGATGACATTCAAAGATAGGAATATAGATGAAATCACCAAAATACAATGGGTGAATCCTGAGAGACTCCAATGAAGAAGACAAAGATAAGTGAAGGATTTCACAATGGAGATGTAAATGGAGTAGTTAGGAGGAAAACTTCAAAGAGTACTGTCCTGGAAAATGTTTCCAGGAGAAGGGAATGATTAACTCTGAAGCCAACAGTTCAGATCAGAAGAAAACAATTGCACAGGGCATTTATGATGCAGGCAAGAGCACTTTTGGTGTAAAGTTCAGGGGAAAAACTTGATTAGACTGTGCTCAAGAGAATGTGAGGAAGGAAATGGGGAACATTAACTATAATTAAGACTTCTGAGGATTTTCTAGTAGCACAAAAAATAGGACAATATCAAGAAAAGAATTGGGATCAAAAGAGAAGTTTTCGAAGATGAGAGAGTGATAGCATGTTTATATACTGATGGGAACATTTAGGTGGGAATCTTTAGAAAGGGAAAATGGATATGCTTGAAAACACAAGTCAAGGAAGCAATCTGGTACATAAATAGAGTTTGGCCTTAGCTGGTGCCTCGAGAGTTCAACAGGGCAGAATATGTGGGACTGTTGTTTCAGGTAGATGCAGTGGAGGGGAAGAGGTTTCTTCATGTTTTCCAGTGAAGCAGGTTATCACCTGAAGGTGGAGTTAAGAAAGGGTATGTTAGAATTTTGAAGAGTGAGATGAAGGTGCAACACGGTTACTGAGAAAAGAAGATGATGTGGATTAGGAGAATACTATATGATTCTCAGGCAAAATAAAAGGCACATTTGAGCTTCATGATACAAATTTATAGCCAGCATACTGGAGGGTTTTTCTTCAGCTACATTCAGTTCCATGGGAGAACGGGCATCATAGACTAAGAGATAAAATCAAAGTTATGATCTGTTAAGCAATTGAAATGGTGTAAGAGAATCACAATGAGTTGGAGATATATATTGTTGTTGTTAGGTGCCGTCAAGTCAGTGTCCGACTCCTAGCGACTCTACGTACAGCAGACAAAACACTATTGTCAGTGCTTCTCTACTGTTCATAGGGTTTTCAATGGCTGATTGTTTTTTGGGAGTGGGTTGCCAGGTCATTCTCCCAGGCCTATAGTACCTGATATTCCCAGGTGGTCTCCCATCCAAGTACTAACCAGGTCCAAACCTGCTTAGCTTCTGAGATCTGATGGGATCAGAGGCCACAGTTGGCTGCAGGCTGAAGAATTATAGAAGAGAGAAGTTACCATCACCATGAAATATAATGCAGATATGGGAAATCAGGACATGAGGAGATAAAAATGATGAAGTATCTGGCAAAGCAGTGCATTTGGGATTATAGATCCCTGTCAGGGGAGCATTGTTATGATGTAACCCTTGTAATTGGTATTATGGAGAGTTTGCAGTTGGTGTGGCAAAGTCTAAAATATGTCCTTAGGAGTGAGTAGAAGCCAAGACCATTGGAGAAGAGAAGGTCAAAAAACCAAGAAGCTAGTATATTAGTAGGATTCTCTTTAAAGTGCTTGAAATCGCTAACAATTATGATAGAAATAGGATTTTGAGAGATTGCCTTTGAATCATGACTAGTTAAAATTGTTATGAAATGAGTGGGAGTGACTCAAGGTTTGGTGGATGACTCAAAAAACAGAGGGATACATGATGAGGGCTTTTGATATGAGATTCAAAACTATGGATTATTATGGGGAGGGAGAGGAAGTAACAGAGTGAAGCAAATTGAGAAAAGTCCATGTGGCTGGAGCAAAATGGGAGAAGGATAAGGCAGCGCCATTTCTCATAGCTGCAGAAGAGATGGTGTCTTCAGGGGCAGCCAAGTTTAAATAAGAGCAAGAAGGTGATATGGGAAAATTCTGAGATGCTGAAGGTACAGGAAATTTTAGTTATGATTAATTATGAAGGAGACAAGAAACCAAACAGGACTATGCAGACAATTTGGGAATTAGACTGACAATGATGTGTGATCAGGGACTCCCTGTCTTCTTATGGTGGTGACTACACAAGAGAGACAACTGTCAGAATAAGCTCAGCCTCGATGGTCCAAGGGCTTTGAGCATGGTGGGGGAAAGGGTGGGAGTTCTGTCTGGGAGTGGGGAGCTTTCTGGAGCTTCTCTTGACCACTGCCAAGGGCAATGTGGTGGACAGGCAGTGGCAGATTTGCTGTGATCCTGATGGCCTCCTCTTGAGATATCTTGGTGGTTTGTCTGAAACCCTGGAACTGAAAGCGGTCCAAAAAAACAACTTGCCATGTTATTTTTCCTCAATGTGCATTAACTACTTTAAAATTTATAATACACAAATGTGATGCAATAAATCTAATTAGATCTTGAATCTAGAATGTTCCACATAACTGTGTAAGATACTTTACATATACCAGATCCTTACCCCAAATATTGACTTATCACTTGGTAGATGTGGAAGTTGATGTTCAGAAAGGTTGAAGTTCATCAATTTCATGCTGTTAGGAAGTAACAGAATAATTGACATCAAAGTTTATCAGACTTCAAAGACCATGATATTTCATCAGAACTATGATAATTATCTCTGAAATAAATGTTAACGGACTTTTAAGAAAATTTTGCAATTCTACTGACCTATGACTGTTTGCATAATATTGATCTTGAAAGAACTATTGCAATTTCTCTCCTCTGCCTGCTGCTATTTTTCCCCAAGACTCACAAGAAGAAGGATTAATTACTTAAAGAGTTAGGGGGGGAAAAAGCATGAGGAAAATGCTCTTTGACCTCTGAAAACTTTCTGGAATTTCGTCACTGACAACTTTAGTTAGGGATTAGAAAGTTTCTCAATTTGTACTTTTTAATCTACCTTCTGTGCATGTATTTGTACTAAACAAGTTGCTGTGCCTGGATGGAATGTATATTTGAGAAGACCGGCATCATGAGAACACCCAAACTGTCTTCCCATGCTGTATGACAGAATTTCCACAAAAATGATAGAAAATATTCTGTCTCTCTGCTACAATGGTTTTCAAAATCCGATAATATGTAAAAATGAACTGAAGAGTTTACTAAAAAAGCACCCCACTGGTCTATTGAATCAGATTCTCCTGAATGTGGCTGTGCACTGCTATTTTAATAGGCTCCTACAGGAGAATTGGACTCAGCAGAGAAGTATTCAGAGCCATTATTTCTAGTCTCTGGTCTACATTCTTAGTCCTGCACACTTTCAAATCTTTCTCCCCCTTCACACTCTGATTCCTCCTATGATCCATGTACTTCCAAGAGGTAGCAAGGAATAGTACCAATTTATCAAATAACTGAGAAATAGAAATTAATACATATTACTACAGTTTTAGCAACAATTGTCATGGAGGGGTGATCAGATGTAACGGTATTATCATACACATACACCTATTTAGGAGAAGGATCTATATTTTACTTATGTTGTATACTTCAAGAACAGTCCCATGCCTGAATTATACCAGGGAGAGAAAAATGTTTAAGCTATTGAATTAATTAATTAAATTTTATTTTAAAAACACTCAGGTTTGACACTTAAAATTCATGGGCACTTTCCTGTTCTATGTGGACATCCATTATCCATTCACATCATATTGGAACTCTTCCCATGTACCAAACAAAAGGAGTATATTTTATCTTTTTAATGCTAATATAACTTATAGACACATTTTAAAAATTGCCTCGAATCTTTTCTGTTTAAAAGAGTATTAAATACCTTGGATAATTGCTGTATTTATATTCCTAAAGAAAAAATAATCTCAATCAACTCAATTGAATAAAAAATATAAGTAACTCCCAGAAAGAAAGCATATTATTTTAACATTAACACTGGATAATATGTAAATTATGAGATACTACTATTAATACAATCTGGAAACATAGGAGTGTGGAATGAATTTCTAGAAATAGCTAGAAGTTTTTTTCTATTTGTTTTGGACCATGACCTAAAAAGATGGTTAATCATCATCACACTGATAGAATAACAGGCAGCTAACTATTTAAAAAGGGACTCTAACAGCAGATAAAAAGTTGACTTCTTGTAGTTGCTGTTGGGTAACGTAAGTTCAGGTAAGGACATTTGAGATTCTCTATTTCAATCTTTCTTCTATGTATGTAATAAATTTCTACAAAATACAAAGAAAAATGTTTTCGTGAACATGATACATATTATAAGTTTTATGCTTGGTGTCTTCTATGCATATGTTCTAAGCCCTCACAACCTACTAACTATGCCTCCTGGTCATAGATATGCTCTGAGTTTATACGATCTTAAATTATAGAAAATCATAGATTTGTGCTTTAAAAATAAAGTTTGAAATTCTGTGCCTATTTCTCTCTAGACAAGTAGAACTTCAATCTTACAAAAGTAGTCAACAATTTATCTTCTTAAAATGTGCTACTAATTATTTTTACCAACTGCATAGAATCATTAGCATACACTCCATATTTCTTTGATTTCATCTTGGCTGGGTAGTAGAGTGTTGGAGGGTAGTTTGTAAGCACAGAGAAATAGAATAAGTATTCAAGTCACTTAGGCATCTTTCCTTTCCTGTTTTCATCTGCTGTGTAACCCAGAATTAGGGAAGATGAAGAGATTTTCTGGATAATTTTACTTACAATTAAATGAAAAAAAAAAAAAACAACTCTGGTCATCATAGCTCCTGCCACAAATTGAGTGCTCAATAAATGTTATCTTCCTCTCCAATTTGTGAAGATGACTGTCATTATAAGACAACTGTGGTTATTGCCAAAGTCTGGTGGGGGGCAGGTACAGCACCCCCTAGAGGTCTAAGAAGTCAGGGAGTGCTGGTTTCCCCTTGCCTCCTCAGTTCCCTAGGCACATGCTCAGGATGGGTCACTTGGCCTGCACTGCTTTCCTGTGACCCCTGACATAGTAGGCGCTGGACACAGCTGAGCAGAGGCTGGCAAGGTTCTGCACCCTCCACCAGATGGACCTGGGAGGGACCAAGCTGTTCTCCTTAGGGAAGAGTTGCCATGTGACAGCCAAATGCCTGGACCTGTCTTACAAACATGCTATGTCTCCAGAATTCATGGCAGTCATTTTGAACTCATATAAAACGTGTTCAGAGAAGAATATGTCATCGCCTCCAAATCAGGCTTAAAACCCCAAGGTAAAGCAGAAAGTGTGGCATGTAGTCAAGAATATGCTGATGCTCTAACTTCCTAGTTACCACATAGTTATGTGCTAAGACTTACCCTTTGTGAGAAATGAGGAATGACGTTCCTACTTTTCCTACTTTTTGCTGAATATTTTATCCCTAAATGTAGAAGAGAGGTGTAGAGAGACAAGTCATGTCTGAAGAGGTCTGGTTTCCTGTGGAACCTCAAAGTGGGAGAGGATTTTTCATGTGGGGTGACCGGAGGATATTGGAGAGGTTTGGTTTGGGCAGCACTGCACCCAGGAGATGAGGGGGCATGTTACAGGTTCGGAGAGAACATTTTGTAGGGTCGAGAGCTTTCTTCTTAGAATGGTGGTTCATATGTCAAGGTGCTTGTGGATCAATAAACGTATGAGACAGGTAAGGTTGTAGAAATGCTCAATTAGGAAGTATGAATTCTGTTTTGTGTGGTATAAAGGGATCTTTTAGAGGTTCTGAGAGTACATTTGATTCACATACTATAAACAGGGCAACCAGAAGTTAACCCAATGAAATATGAACAAATCTGGGAATCACGAAAATAGCTTTGAAGCTCTGAGGAATATTTGTGTAGTAAAAGGAAGAAAAAAAAATTTTAAAGGTAAAAAAGTGTGATCCACCTTGCAAGTCATTCAGAGAGACTTGAAAATATAGGATTAAGTGGTAAAAATGATTTTGTAACACTTAAATCCTGGAGATTGAAAGAGAAAGGAAGATTCATGGAAGAAAAGGGCATGAAACTTATCAAAGGGCTGCTTATGGCCTTGACCGCATCCAACTATTGATTTTCTGCTCACCCCTCTCTACTCAGCCACTGAACATACCCAGGCACAGGCACGATGGAACATGTGCAGAGAGTGGGATGATCAGAGTTCACTTAGGTGTCCATAGGTTTGGATTTCTGTATTCATGCATGTGTTTACATACATTCACCTGTGTATAAGGGATAAAATCTTCTGATACCTTTGTATTTTATACATTATCCATTCACTGTGTATTATATATATTCATGGTCTTCATATATTTATTATATAATCAATTGCTCCTTACCGAATAATGAGTAATGTATACAATTGACCCTCATTATATATAGATTGTGTATTAGCAAATTTCTTACTCATTAGAATTTATGTCTAACACCCAAATCAAGGCTTCTGCGCTTTTATGGGCGTTGGCATGCATGTAGAATGGCAAAAATTTGAGTTGCTATATATTCTTAGCTGTGCTGTGCACAAGATGCTCTGCCTTCCTGCGTATCATGTAGACAAGTGTCATTTTTACAATGTATTTACTGCTACACTTTTTACATTTTGTACTTTGAATTGCTGAACTCACTCTTTAAAATGTGCCAAAGTGCTGACCAGTGTTTTAACATGCACACATGCCTGACCAAATTACCACCTGTATTAAATAAACTTCCCTCAGGCTTGAGCTGTGATTCAATTGGCTAATTCAATGTTAATGAATCAAGAGTACATATGAAATGAAGAGTCTTTCAACAGAAATACATATAGAGTTTATGTATTGACAAGTTAATGAAAATGATGTGACTAAAAGTGCACAGGAATCTCTATATTTCCCCTAGAAGCAGTGTTTTAGCATTTGCTAATTCAGTGTCCCCAGACACTTCATAGAACATAACAACCAAAAATAGTGAAACCAACTGTACATTTAACATATTAAACATACAATATAATAAATTATTAAAAATCACATACCAGTATTTTTACTTCTGTATGTCTGCATTTATTGTTGTTGTTAGGTGCCACTGACTCAAGTCCAACTCATAGTGTCCCTATATACAATAGAACAAAACACTCCCCAACACTATGCCATGTCTGGCACTATATCAGTGCTTCTCTGCTATTCATAGGGTTTTCAATGGATAATTGTTCTGAGAGTGGGCTGAGACATCTTTCTCCCATTTTTTGTTGTGCTGGAGAGTGAACCTAGGGCCTCAGAGTGTACAGGGCAATACTCTACCAACTGAGCTAAACCCCAGCCCTGTCTGCATATATACATATTTTAAATACATAAATGTACATTATGCACACATGTGTGAATAAGAATACATTTGCTAAACTTCAGTGAAATGTACATTATTCTACATAAAAGAGTGAATTGAAAAGTCACACATCGTGATGCATGCCTGTAATCCCAGCACTCAGGAGGCTGAGGCAGGAGAATCCACGCAAATTCAAGACCAACCTGGACTACATAGTAACTTTCAGGCTAGCCTGAGCTACACAGCAAGTCCCTTTCTCAAAAAAAAAAAAAAAAAAAAAAAAAAAAAAAAAAAAAAAAAAAAAAAATGTGACCTCAGGGAAGGAGTGGTTGATTTATTGACTCATTTTACTAGTCTTTAAGATAGAGACTTAGTAACTCTCAAAACTACGATTTCTTTTCCACTTTGACTCCAAAACTCCACTTGTAGGAATTTATCCTATAGATGTGATTATACATAAATAAAATTGCATGATATATTCAGATAATTTTCTAATATGAAACAATTAGATAAACCTAATAGCTTATCAATATGGAACTAGTTAACTATATTAAGGGCAACACAATACCTTATAACCACAGGAAAGAAGAGGAGGCCCTTTACTAATATAAAGTGAAGTATGTACACCGGGGTAAAAAGGTAGAGGACAGAATTGACAATATGCTAATATATGTAGCAAAGGGCAATATTGTATATTTAAAAATTCATATTGTCTTTTGTGAGTAAGGTGACAAAGTTTTGTGGAAAAAATCTTTGTTTTTTTAATCTTTCATATTTTCAACTGCATATGTGTATTTTCTCTGAAAAAATTGAATGAAAAATTAGAGTAAGATGATGATGGTGCTAAGTCAAACATGGCCATTCTCTCTGAGAGTTAGTTGGAGTACACTTTGTGCTTTTAAGTAAGTTCAAATCCTACCTACTTTCTGAGACGAGTTCCAGAGGTAACTCCTCTATAAAACCATCCTAGACTGAGCCAGGCGTGGTGATGCATGCCTGTATTCCCAGTGGCTCAGGAGGTGGGGGCAGGAGGATTGCAAGTTCGAGACCAGAGGTAGTCTGCGTAACTTAGTGAGACCCTGTTTCAAAAAGTTAAAAAAAGGCGGGGGGGGGGGGATGGGGGTGCAGCTCAGTGGTCCAGCACTTGCAAAACATGCAAGGGTGAGGCCCTGGGTTCAACCCCCAGTACTGCAAAAAAAAACAAAAAACAAAAACAAAAACAAAAAACATCCTAGACCATTCCAGTTACAGGTCACTATTCATTTTGAATACCTATTATATGCAAGGTACTACTTGGCAGTGTATAAAATTATCAAGATAAATATACATTTGTTTTCATAAATCTTGATATATGAAAATATAAAGTTTTAATTTCTGTAATTTATGTTTTTGTTCATTTAATCTGGGGTATGATTTATAGTATTAAATTTACTTGTTTCAAATTCTTTCCATACATTTCTCTTTATAACTAGCATATAGTCTCTGTAAGGCTAGAACTTTGAGTGTTTTGCTTTTCTGTTTTTTCTTGTCCAGCCTTCACCTAGCCCATTTGTTGGGACACAATTAGCTCTTAATAAATGCCAGTGATTAACTGATTGGTTAATGTTGACCTTATGTTTTTTCTTATTTCTAAATTACATACTGTTAAAATAAAATAAATTATCCTTTTTCTCCCTGGATAGGTGATCATTTCAGATGAAGCATTGATGACAATCAGAAACATCCACATTATATCTGTAGTTTAATCATGGACCAAAACCAGCATTTGAATAAAACAGCAGAGGGACAACCTTCAGGAAAAAAGAAAACTAGACGCTGCGATGGATTCAAGGTGGAATGAGTGTCAGGTTTCCAAACTAAAATAAGCAAATGGAGAATTTTTACTTATAGAAAAGGCAACCAATGGTTCAAAAGAACATCATATTTCAAATTAGAATTTTTAATTGAAGTATACATTAAAATATTAACAAAATGATCCATATCTTGCTTTAAATGTCTTTAATTCTGATTAAGGTCTTTCATTGGTGATATTTCTGATGCTTAAATGTTCATTAATATTAAAATATTCAAAGTAGTTTGATATCTTATCTTTGGCTTTTGATGGACTAAGAGATACTTATAAATATTAAAATAAAACAAAACATTATGTATTATAGAATATGAAAAACTATTCCTAGAAGTAATGCATAAACTTAAATTAGTGTTTTTTGAGTTGCTTGACAATCTTAACCTATTTAAATATTTTCTTATTCTATCTGGCCATTTTAAATCTTATAATTAATATAATTTGATTAGAAAAAATCTACCATAATAAAAAGACCTGGCCCATGGTCCTAGCTGATAACTTATCAAAATCATTTAATTGGTTCATATGAAAGTTAGTGGGGCTGGGATTTAGCTCAGTGGATAGAGCGCTGCACTGCAGTCTCTGAGGTCCCGAGTTCAATTCCCAGCACTGCAAAAATGGGAGAAGGGCCTGGCAATCCACTCCCAAGGCAATCCCGAAATAGTCAGCCATTGAAAACCCTATGAGGGTCGCTATGAGTCGGGTATCGACTCCACGGCACCTAACAACAACAACAATGAAAGTTAGTAAACATAACAATTCTGCCTTTTTCTTGCATCATAAAACTATGAGTATTAGAGATATTGGCACTGATGGAGATAGGAAAATGTACTCCTGCAGCATAGTCTGAAGGGAGGAAACAAAGACTCAGTGAAGTTGAGAAATTTGCCTGAGGTCAGCTACCTTATAAAATGAAAACCCTTAAATCCAAGACAGTATCTTTAAATCCCATAAAGGAAGACTTGAGGAAATCAAGAAATCAGTCATAGCCACCTTTTACCAATATTTTAAGTTTTTTTTACTTAGTTGAAATTGTAGTCTTATGCAGCTGAATAAAGACCATAGAGTTTATACCCAATTGCAATAATGCTGTATAAAGTCCCTTTGAATGTTGTTCAAGGAACATGAAGTCTGTGTGTTTTCAGAAATTTCTAGTAGAGTCTGCTTTGATGAAATATTTGAATAATGTTTAAGCAGAATGATAGTCATAATGAAAAGGCATTGGTTAGTGCAATTGAATTGCGTTTTGTTTACTAGGGGTAATATACTAAGTGATAGTGATTTCACTTGCATGTAGACAACAAAGTGACATCTCTTACAGTATACTTGTAGAAAACCTAGGAGTTACCAGTATGTGTGAAGCACATTGCCTGCAGCCTAATAAAAAGACAGGAGAAACAATAATAATAATAGCTCACACTTAGCCCTTAGTAGATGGCAGCTGCTAGTCCAGTGTTTTATTTCTGTTAATAAATTTATTCCTTATCAAAATTCTATCAACAAGATATTATTTTCTCCATTATATACATGAAAAAAACCTAGGTATACATGGGGAAAATGTCTTCCCCTGCACCTAAAAGTTGGTAAGTGAAAGAACAAGATATGAACTGAAACAGTCTTATTTGAAATCCCATGCTCTTAACTCTATGCCACATTGCCAAAGTAGCTGTGGATCTTCATATTATCTTTAAGGTGTTAAATAAGCAAGGATTTACACATATACTATTAACTTATTTTCCTCATTCCATACATCTAAAAACTCACTTTCAGATCAAATCATTCATTATGTAGCAACCATGGGATTTTTTACACTTGTTCATGTGCACACACAAATGCACATGTTGTTACTGACCTGCATGTACAGACTCGGCAGGTAAAACTCTACAGAAGTAGCCAGGTATGGTGTCTCACACCTGTGATCCCAGTGACTCAGGGTGCAGAGGCAGGAAAATCTTGAGTTCAAGGCCAGAAGAAGACTGTGAAACTTAGTGAGACCGTAATTCAAGGTAAAACGTTTTTTAAATGGGGTGGAAGATACAGACATGATATTAATATACTCTAATTTACTTCTTTCCCATCCATGGATTTTTGGATAGTTTTCAGGGATTTTCCATTATAAATAATGTTGGTATTAATAATCTTATTTGTGTCTCCTGGTATAACTAGAACTGTTTTTGATTATACTTGAACTGAAATATCTAGAACGTGGAGTATATAAATATTCAGCTTTACAAGATAATGCTAAATTGCTTTTTAAAGACACTGTGTGGTTAAATGACCACAAGCAACATATAAGTGAAAATCTGGATATGCATTCTCTACAACACTTGGTATTATTAGGCTTCTTAATGGTTTCTATTTATATGAGCACAAAATGGTTTCTTCTGTCACACTTGGTTTGCAGTCCTTGATAAGTATTGAGGTTGAATGATACTTCATATGCCTATTAACCATGCATTTTCTCTTTTGGGAAAACATGTATATATTTTGCCAGTTTTTATTAGATAACATGTCAATTTCTTTTGTATGAGTTATTTATTTTACTATATTTTAGTGGTATTTATTATATGTGAGAAGAATATCTTTTAGTTTTTAATTATTTTTCACTTAATGGATTTTATGATGAACAAGTTTTTAATTTTAATATATTTAAGCTTATCAAGTAATTTTATATAAATGATAAGAATTCTATTTAAGTGAATACCTTGCTATTCTAAGGTGAGAAAACTATATATTTTGTTTTTGACAAATTAAAATTTTAATTTACGGAAAGATAATTTTTATGTAAGATGTACAATAGAAATTTAATTTCAATTATCCATATCAATAACTCCTTTTTTTCAGCTCTGTTTATCAATTAGTCCCTCATTTCTTCATTTTCCTGCTATGATCCATCTATTCTATATGAATATTCACTTATGTATTAGTCTGGTCTGGGACCTATTTCCTATTTACTTGATAATTTATTCCTATGTTAGGGATAGATAATATATGGAGATTCATATTAAGTGTTATGTTTTTTAGAGTTGGCAGTCCTTCTACTCAGACATGGCTTTAGTATTCTTGGCATTTTAGACTATAGTTTAGATTTTAGAGTACAGAATTCTAGAATTGAGAATAATTTTCCTCTCAATACCTTACGTAGTTCATTTTATTCTCTTCTTGCTTGCATGGTTTCTGAGAAGTCAGATGTAATTCTCTTCTTTGTTCCTGCATAGATATCTTTCCTTCTGGTGTATTTCAGGAATTTTTCCCTTTTTCTTTGATTTATTGTAGCTTGAAAATGATATGTATGCCTAAGTATAATTTTATTTTATTTATTTTTGGCATTTATCTGGGTTAGTGTTCTCTGATCTTCCAGGATTTTGGTTTGTTGTTTCACATTAATTTCTAGAAATTCTCAATTAATAATCCTTCAGGTATTCCATGTATTCCCTTCTCCCTTTCATCTACTTCTAGCATCTGCTTTACAAATGTGTTACACCTTTCATAGTTGTCCCATAGCCCTTGGATACAGAATATTCTGAAATTTTAATCTTTGTTCTTTTTACTTTTTACTTTTATAGATTTCTGTTAATACATTCTGAAATTCAAAGATGTTTTCCTTAGTTACATCTGATGTACTAATAACTTCATCAAAGGCATTCTTCATTTCTCTTACAGTGTTTTGATGTCTACTATTTATCTTTAGAATTCCTATTTCTCTGATTATATCACTCATCTGTTCTTGTATGATGTCTACTGTATCATCAGAGTCCTTAGCAAATTAATCCCATTGGTTTTGCATCCCTACTCTGATAATTTTGACATTGTTGCCATATGTGAATCTGGTCTGGATTCTTCTTGTCTCCCAGTGCCTTGGGTTCAATCCCCAGCACCACAAAAAGACAAAATTTTAAAAATTAAAAGATAACAAAATTTACAGTACTTTACTCATCTGCTTTTATAAATCTCATGCAATATTTTTAGGATCAGATTCTTCCTTCATATATTTTTCCAAAACTCTTTAAGACTTTATGTGCCATTTTTTTAAAGCTTTAAATGCTTGGGAATATATATCCTTACAGTTGAAAGACTTTCTGACTAAATAAATAAAATTCCAGATTCAATGTTCTTTTCAGTAGTTTAAAAAGGTATTCTGTATTTTTACACACTCTCTTTCTGTTAGAAAGTGATATACTTATTCTCCTGGAATGCTTCAAATTTTTTTCTTTGATATTCTTAGATTTTACTACATTGTGGTTGTTGTGAGATGCTGTTGAGTCAGGTCCAACTCATAGAGACCCTATCTATGTACAACAGAAAAAACACTACCTGACACTGTGCCATACCAGGCACTATTGTCAGTGTTTCTCTGCTATTCATAGATTTTTTTGATGGCTGATTGCTTCTAAAATGGGCTGCCAGGTCCTTCTCTCAAGCCTACAGCACCAGGTATTCCCAGGTGGTCTCCCATCCAAGGACTAACCAGGACCAACCCTGTTTAGCTTCCAAGATCTGACAAGACTGGATGCCAAGGTAGTATGGCTGTAGGCAAACTTTACTATATTATATGTGAAATATATAGATATAGATATAGATATAGTTATAGATATAGATAGATGTATAATAAACATATATAATATGTAACATACATATTATATATCTTAAATAATATTATATGTGTGTATGTGTGTATGTATGTGTATGTATATATATGTATATGTGTGTATGTGTATATATGTGTGTACATATATATATATATGTTGGAGCTGGGATTTAGCTCAGTTGGTAGAGCACAGCTCTGCCCTCTCTGAGGTCCCAAGTTCAATTCCCAGTACCACAAGAATGGGAGAAAGATGTGGCAATCCACAGCCCAGGCAACGCTGAAACAGCCATTGAAAATGCTATAAGGGTCACTAAGAGTTGGACATAACTCAACAGCACCTAATAAGACAACAAGACCATATATATATATATATATATATATATATATATATATATATATATATATATATATTTGGGGCTGGGATTTACCTCAGTTGGTAGAGCACTGCACTGCAGTCTCTGAGGACCCGCACCACAGAAATGGGAGAAGGGCCTGGCAATCCACTCCCAAGGAAATCCCGAAACAGTCAGCCATTGAAAACCCTATGAGGGTCATTATGAGTTGGATACCGACTTGATGGCACCTAACAACAACAACCATACCCAGGTTTATAAATTATCTTTATGGGCTGGGATTTAGCTCAGTTGGTAGAGCACTGCACTGCAGTCTCTGAGGTCCTGAGTTCCATTCCCAGCAAAATGGGAGAAGGACATGGCAATCCAGTCCTGAGGCAATCCGGAAACAATCAGCCATTGAAAACCCTATAAAGGTCGCTATGAGTCCAACAAAACTCAATGGCACCTAACAACAACAACATACTTTCTTATCTCTCTTGTTGGGTACTTAACAGCCCTTCTCAATCTGAGATTGTTTTTATTATTGGGAAATTTTTCACTTGTTATTTTATTAAATAGTTCTCTTTATTTTTTCTACTTTTAAGTCATTTATTATTCAGTTATTCTCAATTTTAATTATGGTGTTTGTATACCTTTTATATATATAAAGATACACAAAGATATATGTATCTTTGTATATAAACACACACACACATATATATACATAAATATATATATATATATGTATATATATGTACATATATAACGGGCTGGGGTTTAGCTCAGTTGGTAGAGTGCCACTCTGTACCCTCTGAGGCCCTGGGTTTAATCTCCAGCACTAGAGAAATGGAAGAAGGTCATGGTACTTTACTCCAGAAGCAATCTCGAAAGAATCAGCCATTGAAAACCCTGAGGGTCACTGTGAGTTGGACTCAACTCAAGACACCTAACAACATTTATGTTACATATACACATTTATCTCCAAATTTTTCTTAGTGAAAGTCTCAATTTAACTTTCCAAATTGTCCTTTCTAGCTTTTACCCAACATATTATTTTCAAGCTATTGTATTACCCAGCACTTTTCACTTGTTTGTTTTATCTTATATTGCTTTCATTTCATTTGCTAATATTTTTCCTTATATATTTTGTGTATTTGTTATTTTTAAACTCCTAGTGACTATCTTCTAACATACCTGCCTCTTCTGGTGCCTACTCATAAGAAGCACTCTAGTTTTGGGGTTTTTAATTGTATGCTCGCTCTCTTGCGCACTCCCTCTCTCTCCCTCTCCCTCCCTCTCCCTCTCCCCCACCCCTCTCTCTCTCCTATTTAGAAGGGATTTAGGGATTTCCCTTTCTCATAAATCTTGCTGTTTTGAGTTCTGATTTCCCCGGCAACATAGCAAGATCCTTTCCTCAAAGGAAAAAAAAAAAAGAAAACAAGAAAGAAACTGATGATGATGATGAATATAATGCAGCTTGCCTCATAAAATCTCATAGGGTTGTAAAATATGATGTAAGTATTGCATATCATCATCATTGTTCTGCATGCATAAAGACCTATAAATGGAAAAAGGAAATAATAACAATAATAAAAACTCAATTCCAAATCTTTCGGTTAGCATATAATGTGAAATGATTAAATTTACTGATTAAAAGACAAAGACAAAATATAAAGGCTCTTGAACTGAGAAAAATGATTATACATTAATTATAAGAAGTATCCAGTGCCTCATAAGAAGTATACTAAAACAAAATAACAGAAACAGTTAAATGTTTAATAATAATAATAATAAAGTTGAGATACAATGTACCAGGAAAATACTAACAAATTTAAAAGAATAGTAACTCTAGCCCATATATACTGGGACTTGGTGGCACATGCCTATAATACAAGCTATTTGGGAGGCTGAGATAAGAGAATCCTGAGTTCAAGGCCAGCCTGGCAACAAAGCAATACCTCATCTCAAACAACATAAAACAAAAACAACCAATCACAGTCATTTTGCCCATGTAGAATTCAAGACCAAAATTACTAAAGTAACAAAAGGTGATATTTTGTATTGATAAAAAGGGAACAGTCTCCCAAGAATGGCTAGAAAGAACCTGAAGAGTATTTTCAGTTCTTTCCTCATTTCACATCATCTGTTGAAGACCTGAAAGGCCTCAGAGGTACAGGTGATATGCTGTATTATTCTGCTTAGTGCAGCAATGTTCTGGAAAGAAAGGTGCATTAGCAGTAATTGATTATAGCATGGGATAGAATTCATTGGTGTGCTTGGGCAAATGTATTGTTTTCTTGTTGCTACTGAAATAAATTACCACAAATTTGGTGGCTCTTAACACAATACATATTCATCTTATAATTCAGTATGTCAGAAGTCCAAATATGAATATTATAGGCTAAAACTCAAGGTACCAGCACAGAGGGTTCCTGCCAGATGCTCAAGGGGAGAACTGGGCCCTTTTATCTTCCAGCTTCCAGACATTCTCATTCCTTAGCCTGTTGCCACCATTCAGCAAAGTCTTCCCTCTAGCCTCTGTGTGCATTGTGGCATCTTCTTCTTTGACTTTGACACTCTTGTCTGCTTCTTTTCCATCACTGTGATCACACTGGTCCACTCAGATAATTCAGGCAAATCTTCACTCACAAGACTCCTTAATCACACCCTGTAAAGTTCCCTTTGGCCATGTAAGGTCACACATTTGCAAGTTGTGGACATGAGAACATGGACATCTTTGGAGGAAGATGTTATTCTACTCACCACAGAAGGTGAGAGGCACTTGCAACGGTAATTACACAAGGACAAGTCCCTGTAGGTGCCAAAATGCTGCTTCTACATATCATAGCAAACATTTTTATTTTCCAAAATTGACAATCTACTGATGATCTTTAACTATGATGTGATCAAGATTAATTTATTTAAAAAGTGCTCCTGGAAGTTTGTTGTCAGAGAAATGGTGGAGTAGGCAGCTCTAAAGCCTTTATCCTGTCTTAGAAACTTGGGAAGAAAACTTACCAGAAATGATCAGAATCAAATTCATCAGGAAAACAGTCAAAATTTTACAACTAAATGAATACTGAATCAAGAAAAAGACAACTTTAAAGTGTTACATAAGGTCTTAGTTACTCTGACACATTCTCCTCCCCTGGATCAGCAACAGTCTTGAAGCACATTCTCAGCATGGGGTACTGTAGATGTCCTTGGATAAGTGAATGGAAAAACAAACAGAGACACATTCATATAATTCAGTATTTTTCAGGAATTAAAAAGAAGCTGGATATAAAGCCATGAAAATGACATGGTGAAGAAGGCTTTTTTTTTTTTTTTTTTTTTTTTTGTACTTGGGATTGAACCAAGAACCTCACACATACTTTGCAAATGCTCTACCCCTAGCCCACACCCCAGCCCGTTTCTTATCGTTTCTTATCTCATTATGTTACACATGCTGCCTCTGGTCTCGAACATGCCATTCTCTTGCTTTCATCTCCCAAGTCACTGGGATTGCAAATGCGAGCCTGGCCTGCAAAAGGCCAATATTAAAATGTTACATACTGTATGATTCCAACTATATGACATTCTGGAAAAGGCAAATTTATGAAGATAGTAAAGAGATCACTGATTTCAAGAGTTCAAAAGAGAGACAGTACAAATAGGCATCCCACAGAGGATTGTTAGGGAAGGAAAACTATTCTGTATGATAGAATAATGAAGGACTCGTGCCATTGTATATTTGTACACCTGTAGGATGTATAACACAGGGTGAGTCCCACTGTAAAATGTGACTGGATTAATATTAATGGATTATCAACATAGACAAATTTTACCATACCAGTACAAGATTAAATAATAGGGGAAACAGAGAATGAGTATGTGGAAACTGTATTTCATGGTCAGCTTTTCTGCAAATGTAAAACTACTTTAAAGAAATAAAATTTGCAAACTAAATTAAATAACAACATTTAACAACACACCACAAACCAAAGCCAACAGCATATTAAAATGATTATACACCAAGGGAAAGGTAAGATTTTTCCTGAGACTAAAAGTAAGGTTAAATATAATAAAATCAATCAATGTGATATAATACATTAAACAAAGACAAACAACCACGATTAATGCCAAAAAGAAAGCATTTGGAAAAAAAGGCAATACTTTTTTTAATAACAAAACACTCAGAAAACTCATAATATTAAGAACTCTTTTCAAATAATAAAAGACGTTTATGAGAAAGCTACCCCTGACCTCATGCTCCATGTTGGAAAGCTTTCTGCTTATGATCAGGAACAAGAGAAGAGTGCCCACTTTTAACATTTGCTATTCAATGTTTGGCCATCTGCCACCATAGTACTCTAGCATCTGATCCTCCCTGATCTCAAAAGCTAAGCAGGGTCAGCCTAGATAATCCTTGGAGGGGAGACCACCTGAGAATACCAGGTGCTGCAGGTTAGAGAGAAGGACCTGGAAATCCACTCCTGAAACAATTCACAATTGAAAACCCTATGAATAGCAGAGAAGCACTGACAGTAGTGCCGGGCAATAGCATAGTGTGGGAAAACATTTCATTCTGCTATACACAGGGTCACTGTGAGTCAGACCCAACTTGATGGCACCTGACAATAAAAATAACAATTCAATATTATACTGGGAGTTCTAGCTAAAGCATTTAAGAAAAAAAGAAATAAAACTTCCAAATTGGAAAGAAAAAAGGAAAACTATCTCTACTTGTAGATGATATGATCCTATAATATAAAAAATCCCCCCAAAATCTACTGGAACTATTAAATGAACTAAGCAATTTTTCATGGTACTAACATCAGTAGTGTTTCTACACATCAGAAATGAACATTTGAAAAAATAATATCCACTTATAATAGTATCTCAAAGAAAAATACCTAGGAATAAATTTAAACAAGAAGGTAAAAAATTGTACCCTATAAACTACCAAATATTGTTGACAGAAATTAAAGACAACATAAATAAGTGGAAAGGCATCCAGTGTTCATGGATTGGAAGACATTATTATTAAAATGTCAATACTATACAAATTGTTCCACAGTTTTACCATTATACCTCAAAATCTATCAAAATTTTATCAACCTTTATTTGCAGAAATGGAAATGCCAGTGCTCAAATTCACATGGAATTATAAAGGCCCACAAATAGCAAAATGATAATAATAATGATAATAATAATAAAAGAAAAAAAGAAAAAGAAAAAGAAAAAAGTTGGTAGATTTACATTTTTAAATTTCAAGCTGATTTAGAAGCTATAATAATCAAAATTATATGGTGCTGACAGTAGGAAAATATGAACACTAAAGGAATATACCTAAGAGTCCAGAAATAAGCTCAATCATCTAAGGAAATTGACTTTTGACAAGTGGGAAAAATCTTTTTTCACTGTGGAAAGAATGATATCTTTGACAAATAGGTCTGGGATAACTGGATTTTCATATTGATAGACTGAAGGTAGACCTCTATCTACCTCACACCTTATGCAACTATCTGGAAATCAATTACAGAGCTAAAACCACAAAGCTCTTAGGAGAAAATAGAGGGTAAATTTCTTGACCTTGGTAATGGATTCTTAGATATGATACCAAAAGCATGTGAAATGAAAGAAAGCATAGATATACTTGCTCAAAATTAAAAACTTTTGTACCTAAAAAGATTTCAACATGGTGGAAAGACAGCCTACAGAATTGGATAAAATATTTGTAAATTTTATATTGGATGTAGTCTTCATATCCAAAACATATTAAGAACTGTTAAACACAACAATAAGACAAATGACCCAGTTAAAAATAGGCAAAAGAGCAAGGTACCATGATGTATATCTGTAATCTCAGTGATTCAAGAGCCTGAGGCAGGAGAATCATGAGTTGGAGGCCAGAGAAGCATGTGCAACTTAGCAAGATCCTTTCTCGAAATTAAAAAAAAAAAAAAAAAAAAAAGAAGAGGAGCTCGAGGTGCAGCTCACTGGTAGAGCACTTGCCTAGAATGTGTGAGGGTCTGGTTTCAAACACCAGGCAATGCTTAAAGACAAAATAAAACAAAACACCCACAAACAAACAATACAGGGCTTGAATAGACATTTTTCCAGAAGAATTAGAAAAGCCAATAAGTGTATGAGAATTTCCTCAGCATCTTTTGTCATTAGGGAAATGCAAATCAAAACTAGAATAAGATAACATTTCTCATCTACTAGGATGGCTATTATAATGATTAAAGGAAGATAAATGTTGGCAATGATGTGAAAAAATGTAACCCACCTACATTTCTGGTGGGAATGTGAAATAGCACTGCTGCTATGAAAAATAATTTGGCAATTCCTCAAAATTAGTTAGACAATTACCATCTGGCCCACCAATTCCACTGCTACATATATACTCAAAAGAATTGAAAACAGAGACTTCAGGTAGAAAAACTGTACATAATGTTTATTGCAGTATTCATGACTGGTAGAAACAACATAAGTATTCAACAAAAGATGAATAAGTAAACAACATGTGGTATATACATGCAATGGTATATTATCTACTCATGAAAAGGGATAAAGTTCTGATGCATGCTACAACATGAATGAACCTTGAAATCATTATGCTATGTGAAATAAAATATGTACAAATGAACAAATATTGTGTTATTACACTTCAGTAAAATATCTTAGAACTCAGAAAATTTACTGGGATAGTATATTAGAGATTACTAGGGACTGTGGCAATGGAGAATGGTTAGTTATTGCTTAATGATTACAATTTCTGTTTAATGTTGTTAGGTGCCATCCAGTTGTGTCCAACTCATAGTGACCCTCATAGGGATTTCAGTGGCTGATTGCTTCAGGATTGCCTTGGGAGTGGATTGCCACATCCTTCTCCCATTTTGGCAGTGCTGGGAATTGAACCTGGGGCCTCAGAAACTGCAGAGCAGCACTCTACCAATTGAGCTAAATCCCAACCCCACAATTTCTGTTTAGGGTGATGAAAAAGTTTTAAATATAGATGGTGGTGTTTGTTGTACAACAATATGAATAGTAATGGTGCTAATGAATCCTAAGGTTAAAATAATTAAAACAGCAAATTTTATATTTTACCAAAACCTTATTTTTCAAAACTGTTTTAGTGTCACTAAAAAAAGAATAAGCCAGGCAAAGTGGTGTACTCCTGTAATCCCAGAAATCTGGCAGGATAAGACAGGACTATCACAAATTTGAGGTCAGAGGCAGCATGTATAACTTAGCAAGACCCTGTCTCAAAATTTTAAAAAAGTACAAAATAGTCTTAAGATGCAGCTCAGTAATAGAATACTTGCAAAGCATGTGTGAAGCCCTAGGTTCAACCCCCAGTACTGCCAAAAAAAAAAAAGTTGCTATGGATTTTTTTTTGGTTTTACACATTAGTCCCTTTGATACCTTGATAAGGATTATAACCTAAAAGATCTTGGCAGCTTAAATATAAGAATATGATATTTTAATTAAAAATTGATAAAATCTTATAGACTATCATGGTGAAAATGTAGCTCATGTGTTAAAACAAAACTAAAACCAAAAACCTTAAATTAGAAGAGGGTAAAGAAGAGGAATGGGGAGGGAATGTTTATTGAGAAGTTTATTCTACACAAAACTTCAGAGATTATGGGATGGTAGCATGATGAAGAGCATTTGTGGGAACTAAAGCAAAGACTGCAGTGATAGACCTCTATCCTGCAGTCACCTGACACTCTAAACATACTCAGGTATGATTGTTATTCAGCCAGATGCCACCTCTATTGCTTTTTTCCCCTGTGAAACATATGTGTATGTATGTATGAAATATATATACACACACATATATATATTCCCCTGTGAAATATATATATACAGCCATACCACTATGATGTCCGATAGCATCAGATCTCAGATACTAAGCAGGGTCAGACATAGTTAATACTGGGATAAGAGACTGCCTGGAAACACCAGTTGCTATAGGCTTAGGAGAAGGACCTAGCAGCCCACTCTCAAAAAAACAATCAGCCATTGAAAATCCTATGGATAGCAAAGAAGCACTAACAATAGTGATTCGCCTGTTGTACTTAGGGTGGCTACAAGTCACATACCAACTCGATGGCACCTACCAACAAATATATAAACATACATATATATGCAAAAAAACAGTTTTAAGTGTGTAATTTAGTAGCATTAAATATATTCACACTGATGTACAATAGTTCTCTAGGTATTTTTCGTCTTCCAATCCTGAAGCTACATATCCACTAAACATTAATTCTCCTTCTCCCTCAACCCAGCCCTTGGCAAATGTCTTTCTACTTTAGATAATTTATATGAATGGAATATACAGTATTTGTCCTTTTGTGACTGTCTTATTTAGCTTAGCCGAATGACCTCAAGGTTCATATATCTTACAGCACATAAGATGTCCATCATTTTTGAAGCTGCATAATATTCTCTTATGTGTATGTGTGTGTGTGTGTATGTGTTCTGTTTGCTGAAAGTGAAGAGGATTTTAAACATTTACAATGAAGATCAAAGAACATAGCTTTCAGTATAGATTGCACCTCCGCATCAACAAAACAAAAATTCTTACAACTGAGTCAGTATGCGACTTCATAATAAATAGAGAAAAGATTGAGGTTGCCCAAGATTTTGCCTTACTTGTTACTACAATCAACACCATGGAAGTAGCAGTCAAGAAATCAAAAGATGCATCGCATTGGGAAAAGCTGTTGCAAAAGACCTCTTTAAAGTGTTGAAAAGTAAAGATGTCACATTGAAGATGAAGATGCAACTGACTCATGCCATGGTATTTTCTATTGCATCATATGCTTGTGAAAGCTGGATGTTGAATAAGGGAGGTAGAAGAAGAATTGATGCTTTTGAATTATTATGATGGAGACAAATACTGAATATACTATGGGCTGCCAAAAGAACCAGTAGAAGAAGTACAACTAGAGTCCAACTTAGAAGCAAAAATGGTTAGACTGTGTCTTATGCATTTTGAATATGTTTTCAGGAGTGACCAATTCCTGGAGAAGGACATCATGTTTGGGAGAATGTTGGGTCAATGAAAAAAAGGATGACCCTCAACTAGAAGAATTGACACAGTGTCTGTAACAATGGGCTTAAATATAAAAAGCATGCATGATACAAGGTCAGAGAGTGTATCATTTTGTTGTACATAAGATCACTATGAGTTGGATCCAACTCCATGACACCTAACTAAAACAATATGTCTCTAGAAATTTGTTCATTTCTTCTAGTTTTCCAGTTTGTTGGCATGTAATTTTTCATAGTTGTCTCTTATAATTCTTTTTTTCTGTTTGTGAGGCACCCATTATAATGTCTCCACTTTCATTTCTAATTTTAGATATTTGGTTTTTCTTTTTTTAAGGCTTGTCAATTTTATTGATCATTTTAAGAATCCAATTCCTGGGTTCATAGTTTTTTTTTTTTTTTCATGTTGTTTTATAATTCTCTATTCCATGTATCTCTGCTCTCATCTTTATTATTCCTTATTTCTACTAACTTTTGGTTTTGGTTTGTTTTCCTTTTCCTACTCTATTAAGGAGTAAAATTAGGTTATTTATTTGAGACTTTTCTTCTTTTCCAACATAATCACCAAACACCATAAACTCTCCTTTTAGTACTGTTGTCACTGCATACCATAACATTTGATATATCGTGTTTTCATTTCCATTTGTCTCCAGACATTTTCTAAATTCCTTGGTGGTATCATCTTAATCCATTGATTAAGAATGCACAGTTTAACCCCAAATATGTGGAAATTTTCCTGGTTTTCTTCTGCTATTGATTTCTAGTTTCATTTCCTTGTGATAGGGAAAGATAATTGGTATCTATTCAATCTTTTAAAATTGTTGAGACTTCTTTTGTGGCGTAACAAGTATTATCTTGGAGAATGTCCCATTTCTGCTTGAGAAGATAATGTCTTCCACTGTTATTGGATTCAGTATTCTCTATTTCTCTCTCAGGTCCAGTTGGTCTCTGGTATTGTTCAAGTCCCCTGTTTCATCATTGATTTTCTCTCTAGTTACTGTATTCATAACTGGAAGTGAAGTATTGAAGACTCCTACTATTATTATGTTAATATCTCTTTCTCCTTTCAGTTCTGTCAATATTTTCTTGGCACATTTGGGTTGTGTAATGTTAGGTGCATACACATTTGTGTTCTGTCTTCATGGTATATTGACTCTTTTATCTTTATATGTTTTTTGTCTCTTGGGACAGCTTTTGTCTTAAAGTCTATTTTGTCTGATGTATGATCACTTCTGCTCTCTTTAGGCTTCTGTTTGCATGGACTACCTTTTTCTTCTCTTTCTTTTCTAGCCTATGTATGTCTTTAGATGTAATTTGAGTCTCTTGTACTTGCATTTTTTTAGCCATTCAATCAATCTATGTCTTTCATTGGTGTGATTAATCTCTTTACATTTAAGGTAATTACTGCCAAGTGCAAGGATATACCCTGCAATCCAAGCAATGTGAGAGGCAGAGCCAGGAGGATCACAAGTTCAAGGCCAGAGGCAGCCTGTGTAACTTTGAGACCCTGACTCAAAATGAAAAATAAAAAGGGGGCTGGAGGTGCAACCCAGTGGTAGAACACTTGTCTAGCATAGAAGAGGTCCTGGGTTGAACTTTCTCAGTGCTGAAAAAAAAAGTAATTACTGATAGGAAAGGACTAACTCTTGCTATTTTGTTAATTATTTTTCTGTCTTGTAACTTTTTCCCCTTTTCCCTCTCTGGCTGTCTTCCTTTGGATTTTGCTGATTTTTGTAGTGACATGTTTTCATTTCCTGCTTGTTTCCCTTTATGTTCATTCTGTATTTCCTTTGTTATTATTTTCGCAATTACATAAAAATCTGTTTTAAACTGGTAATTACTTCATTTGTGTGCCAAAGCTCAACTTCTTTACATCTCTATTCTCTTCTACTTTATAGATGAAACAAATTATCTATTTTTATGTATACATTAACATATTTATGCTTTATCTGCTTTAAAATATTCTATACCATATTTATAAGTGGATTACTTATCTGTATTATAATAAGGCAAGATTCCCTGTTGATATATTTATCTTTATGAGGGATTAGTACACTTTCTTGTTTTGTGCCATCCTTTATCATCTTGGCTTCCACATTTAAGACTGTCTTCTCCTTTCAGCATTTCTTACAGGGCAAGTCTTGGGATAAACTCTCATAGACTTTTTTAATCTGAAGAAAAATCTTGACTTCTCTTTCATTTTTAAAGGAGTTTTGTTAGAGTGTTCGTTTTTGAAAGTATCCTTTTCTTTCAGTACTTTTAATATATCATCCAATATCCTTCTAGTTTCCACAGTTTATGTTGAGAAATCTGTTGATGCTATAGTAGGAACTCCCTTTTATTTGAGTTGCTTTTCTGTTGCTGCTGTCAAGAGTATTTCATCCTTTGCTATGAATTTTGGTATTCTGACTATGATGTGTTATAGGGTAGGTCTCTTTATATTTCTTCTACTTGGAGTGTTTTTGAGCTTATTGAATTTTTACAAGCATTTCTCTCCTTAGATTTGGGAAGTTTGGGGCTAAAATTTCTTCAAATAAGTTGTCTTCCCTCTATTCTTTTACTTTTCCTCTGATATTCCTATGATGTGTGTGTTAATGCTGCTTAATTATGTTCCATAATTCCCTTAGGTTCTTCATGGTTCTTTATGTATTGTTTTCCTTTTTGATCCTCTGCCTCAGTAATTTTAAAAGCCATGGCCAACTGAGAACATTATCTATCTCTTATAAATTGGTTGATGACATTAATTTAAAAATCACCACATTAACTACATTACTCTGATAATTTGATAATCTGATATTATAGCTAAGTTAGAAAATGATGCTTTACCCATCTAATGAGGATAACATTTAAAAAGTTATAAAGTACCAGTTGATATAAGGGAAAGGTAGGTATACTTTTTGTGATAAAAAAGTGTCTTTAAGTAAAGAAGAAAAACTATTTCAATTGCATGTACATGTAAACATCATATAGTCCTTTGATTAACCATTTTCCCTTTTGTTTCTGCCTTTTTTAGATGTTCTTGGCAGCTCTATCATTCAGCTATATTTGTAAGGCACTAGGTGGAGTTATTATGAAAACTTCTCTCACTCAGATTGAAAGGAGATTTGAAATACCCTCTTCCATTGCTGGTGTAATTGATGGAAGCTTTGAAATGGGTAACTTTTATTTCTCTTTTAATAACCATACTCACAGAGATACAACCGTGTTCCCACATGTGCTACACCTCTAGTTCCCAACTAGGCATAAATTTGTCCCTCAGGGGCAATTTGGCAAAAGTGAGAGACATTCTTGGTTGTCATGACTTGGGGAGAAAGGTTCTACTTGTACTTAGGGGTAAAGGCCAGGAATGCTGCCAAACATCCCACAAAGCACAGAACAACAACTGACAACAGAGTGTTACCCAGGCCAAAATGCCAATAGTTATGATGTTGAAAGACTCTGGTCTTATCCAAACTCATTGCATTCAAACTAACACGTGTGAGACTTTACCTCTGCTCCCTTGAGGTGTGTGAAAAAAAGTTGAGAAAGGAATATGGTTCTTATTATATGAGGAGCAAGGAATATATTTGGAACAACCTATGTTAGTTTTTACTCTTCAATCTTTGCAATTAAGTCTTTAAAAAAATTACAACATTGGAGAGACAGTGAATCGGTAACAGCCATACTTCAATCAGGGGAGAAAATAGGGAAAATTATGAAATTCTTTACTCAAAACAAGCAAAATCAGTGGAGTGCAGCATTAATAATCAAGAAAAATGAGACAACATGAGGACAACTGAACAAACAGTAGAGATTAAAACAAAGGAGAAGAGGACAAAATGACGGAGTGACTCTCCATAATCCTCAGCCCCAGGGAAGATGGCAGTGGAGGGCTTTGGAAGATATGGAGCCCTGCAGGAGGCACACGGCTGATGAAAGGAGTGGTTGGGCCATCCCTGAATGGGTGAGGCTGGTAAGAGGCAAGGAGAAGCCTCCCACAAGGGTGCATAGCTGAAGAGATGTCCAACAGGGCCATCCTTGATGGCTAGAGGCTATCAGGAAGCAAAGTGGACAAAGTGGAGGTCAGCAGTCCTCTCCTGGGAAAAGGCCAGGTGACACAGCCTCATTGTAGGGTCATGGACCATGGGAACTTTTCTTTTTGTACTGGAGAGAGATGGTCACTGCCCTGGCATCTGACACCACTGTAACAATGAGCTTGAGGGAGGGAAACTGAAAGGTGATGAGTTTGGAGGATGGAGAAGAGCAGATGGTGCTGCTGAATCCCCAAACCAAAGAAAGCTTATTAAGAATAAGGTGCACTTGGGGCGTGGTAGTTGTTGTGACATGTAGGAGAAGCACCACAGGTCTGGGAAGCCTAATACATGCATTTTAGGCTGTGGCACAATTGGGGTATGGGAATGCAGGGGACTGGGAGAAACTGAGGGAACAGTGCTAAATGCAAAGGATGCAGCAGGACCTAGGCACCAGACATTGAGGCTGCAAACTATGGGGATGTGTTAGGGAGAGAGAACCACCAGCAACCCATCATACCCAAACTCCAGGAATGTCAAGGGAGAACCTCTTTACACATGGAGGAGGTGAGACTTTAACACCCAGACCAAGTGACAGCAAGCCTCAGAAGAAAAACACATGCAACGTGAAAGGTCAATCTGGGTTAGAATAACCTATAGACCAAAGGACCTCAATGAATAATTTCAGGGTAACTGGATTACTAGAGATGCCTGATGGAGAATTTAGAATTCTGCTTATAAATATGCTAACAGACCTCAGACACCACCATGACAGCAATTGATTCACTGAAGAAAAAGATATCTAATTTGGAAGAAAAATTCTCTAGAGCAATTAAAGAGAATGAAATAATGTTGTTTGAAGCAAAATGGGTGGAACTGAAGAATATCATCTTAAATGAACAAACCCAGGCCCCAAATAGAAATTCCGTAAGTTCTCACTCATATCTTGGGCCTAAAATTAACTTAAAGGAAGAAAAACAAAACAGAACAAGCCCTATAAAAACATATATATATATATATATATATATATATATATATATATATATATAAAAGAAAAATCAGACTTGTCTAAGAAGGGAAAATATAAGTACAGTAGAAAGAAGTTGGGAGGGGTCTAGTGGAGGGGAGCAAAGATTGTGGAAAGGGTTGGGGAGGGGAAATAATTCAGAGGGTTACAAATGAGGAGAGGACAATCTCAAGTTATATGATGCAACTCCACAAATGCATGGGAAAAATTGGAATATAACCCATATTTGTATACGATTTTTAACACATTTTGATCAAAGTGTTTCATAAATTATGTAAATTGATGTAAGTATAACAAAAATGATGTAATAAGTGCACAAAGAAAATAGCAAAATCATTACTACTTTATACCCCACTAACATTTATTAATAATAATAAAAAATAAATTTTGGACATACTGCTTTTTTCACTTTCATTTTAATTTTAATGTCTTCTTCCATCTCAGTGAAGCATTATATAAGCAAACATTACTTTTTTTCTTATTTTATAAATTGGTAGCTCATTATCTCTGCTTATTTTTCCTTTTCTTTACTCTTTCTCTTAGGAGGAAACCCAAAATTATGTCTGTCATATAGATTGCAAATATTTCCCACAAGTTTGCTCTTTAAATTTTCAACTTTATTTAAAACACACTTGACTGAGGGCCTTAGAAGTAATTATATAAAGGAAGGCCTGTCTATCTTCCTTATTAATTCTAAATGTTTGTGACTCAGAGCCTATTATAGCCTACCTATCCTTCATTCTTCCATTTTCCAGGGTTAATGAAAGCACCTAGATTTTAAAAGTAGGATATTAATAGCTTTACATTTTAATTTACTTTATATCTCTTTATATTGAATAATTGATTCTTAACATGTTTGCCAAACTTTGAAGCTCTTTAACAGCAATTATATGAATAGCATTACAAGTTGGACTCTCCAATAATCAGGTGGGGATATATCAGAGAGCAGTACCTATATCTGAATCTGTTATTTAATTGTTGTTGTTGTTAAATGATATTAAGTTGGTTTGACTCACTGCAACCCTCATAGGGATTTCAATGGCTAATTATTTCAGGATTATTTCTGGGGTACACTGCTAAATCCTTCTCCTGTTATTGTGGTGATGGGGATTACACCCAGGTACTCAGAAAGTGCAGAGCAGCACTCTACAGAAATAAGCAAAAGGGAAATAGAGCGCACAAACATCAACATTCTAGGCATCAGTGAGCTAAAATGGACTGGCATGGGACATTTTGAATCAGGTATTCATATGATCTACAGTGCTGGGAATGAAAGATTGAAGAGAAATGGGGTTGCATTCATCATCAAAAGAGACATCCCAAGATCTGTCTTGAAGTACAATGCTGTCAGTGATAGAATAATATCCATACATTTATGACGAAGGCCAATTAATATGACTATTATTCAAATTTATGTGCCCACCACTAAGGCTACAAATGAAGATAAGGGAGATTTTTAACAGCTTCTGCAACCTGAAATAGATTGAACATGCAATCAGGATGTAGTGATAATTACTGGTGACTGTACTGCCAAAGTTAGAAACAAGAAAACTCAGAAGTTGGAAAATATGGCCTTGGTGACAGAAACCAGACTGGAGATCACATTACAGAATTTTGTCAGACCGATGACCTTTTCTTTGCAAATAAAATGATGACTACATACATGGAATTCACCAGATGGAACATACAGGAACAAAATGGACTACATTTGTGGAAAGAGATGATAGAAAAGCTCAATATCAAATGTCAGAATAAGACAAGGTGCTAATTGTGGATCAGACCATCAACTGTTCATATGCAGGTTCAAATTGAAACTGAAGAAAATTAGAACAAGTATACAAGAGCCAAGGTATGACCTCAAGTATATCCCACCTCAGTTCAGAGACCACCTCAAGAACAGGTTTGATGTGTTAGACACTAATGATTGAAGACCAGATGAGTTGTGGCATGACATCAAGGACATCATTCACAAGGAAAGCAAAAAGTTATTTAAAAGACAGGAAATAAACACCAAATTACATGCAAAAGAGACTCTGAAACTTTCCCTTGCATTCTGAGCAGCTAAAGTAAAAGGAACTAAAGAGAAGATTTCAAAGGGCAGCTCATGAAGACAAAGTCAAATATTATAATGACATGTACAAATAGCTAGAAATAGAAAAACAAAAAGGAAGAACACACTCTGTCATCCTCAAACTTAAGGAATTGAAGAAAAAATTCAAGCCTCGAGTGGCAATAGTAAAGGATTCCACAGAGAAAATATTAAATCATGCAGGAAATATCAAAAGAAGATGGAAGGCATACACAGAGTCATTATACCAAAAGGAATTGGTGAATGACCAACCATTTCAAGAGGTTGCATATGTATAGGAAACCAAAGGTACTGAAGGAGCAAGTGGAAGCTGCCTTGAAGAAATTGACAAAACACAAACCTCCAGGAATTAAGGGAATACAAATTGAGATGCTTCAACAAGTAGTTGCAGCACTGGAAATGCTAAATTGTTTATGCCAAGAGATTTGGAAAACAGCTACGTAGACAACTGACTAGAAGAGATCCATATTTGTGCCTAATCCCAAGAAAGGGGATCCAACTGAATACGGAAAATTTTGAACAATATCATTTATATCATGCTCAAGTAAAATTTTGCTAAAGATCATTCAAAAGTGAACGCAGCAGCATATAGACAAGGAGATGCTGGAAAATCAAGCTGGATTCAGAAGAGGGTTTAGAACCAGGGACGTCATTGCTGATGTCAGATGGATTAGCTGCAAACAGAGAATATCAGAAAGATGTCTATCTGTGTTTTATTGACTATGCAAAGGCATTTGACTGTATGGATCATAACAAATTATGCACAAACACTGAAATGAATGGGAATACCAGAGCGCTTTATACTCATGAGGAATCTCTACATGGACCAGGAGGCAGTCGTTTGAACAGAACAAGAAAACACTGCTTGGTTTAAACTTGAGAAGTATGTGCATCAAGGCTGTATCCTATCCCTGTACCTTTTCAATCCCTATGCTGAGCAAACAATCCAAGAACCTAGACTTTCTGAATAAGAACGTGGTATCATGATTGGAGGAAGACTCATTAACAACCTGTGTGCATTGTGTAGATGACACAACTCTGCTTGCTCAAAGTGAAGATGCTTTGAAACATTTACTGATGAAGATCAAAGAACACAGCTTTCAGTATGGATTGTCCCTCAACATCAAAAAACCAAAAATCATTACATTGGGTCAGGAAGCAGTTTCATAATAAATGGAGAAAAAATGAGATATTGTTTTACTTGGTTCTACAATAAACACCTGTAGAAGCAGCAGTAAAGAAATCAAAAGGTACATTGCATTGGGAAAAGCTGTTGTAAAAGACCTCTTTAAACTGTTGAAAATATGTCACATTGAACATGAAAGTGTGCCTGACTCATGCCATGGTATTTTCAGTCACATCATATGGTCGTGAAAGTTGGACATTGAATAAAGGAGACAAGAGAAAAACTGATGCTTTTGAATTATGGTGCTAGAGAGCAAATATTGAACATACCATGGACTGCAAAAAGAAACAACAGGTCTGTCCTAGAAGAAGTGTAACCTGAATGCTTCTTGGAAGCTATGATGGCTAGACTGCATCTTAATTATTTTGGACATGTTTTCAGGAGGGACCAATCCCTGGAAAAGGACATTATGTTTGGGAGAAAGTCACATCAATGAAAAAAAAAAACCTTCAACTACATAGATTGACACACTGGCTTCAACAATGGGCTTAAACATAAAAAATCTTGTGTTCAGCATAGAATCAGTGAGTGTTTCATTCTGTTGTACAATGGGTCCCTATGAGTCAGACCTGATTCAATAGTACCTAACAACAACAACATAAATTGGAGTCCTTTCTTTGTTTACCTCTGACTCTCATATCTTGTGACTTCAGGTTCTGCCTTTAGTTTTTCTGTACGATATCTTCAACAAGTAGTTATTTTTCCTGAAAGTATGGAACACATGGCTTGTTTTCTGAGCTCCTTCTTGTTGGAAATGCATTTATTTTATTATCATGTTCAAGTTGTCACATATGGCTTGCTGAGGGTTCTTTTCCTGTACTCAGATGGAAATCATGAATAGATAAGGAGCAATTCCTTTAGCATTGGCAAACATGACTCCTTGAGTGCCAGAGGCTTACAGGCCAACCTTACCAACCCAGAGGCTTATAGAATGAGGCCCTCAGAACTTAGAGGCTTATGAGTCCAACCTTTAAAAGACAGTGGCTTATAGCTCTAGATGCTCAGGCCAGAGCAAACATTGTGTTTTCAAAGCCAGAAGCTTGTAGCTCTGAGATCTACAACTAGATGCTTATGGCTTCAACCTCTCAAAGTCAGAGACTTATAGCTCTAGATGCTTAGCTTAGAGGTTTATTGCTCTGGGCTTTGAATGACAGTGGCCAGCACTAGCAGTAGCAGTGCAGCTCTGACCTTCCGTTATCAGAGCCTTTAGCTCTTAACCTTTTGTAGCTCTCTTCCACTGGCTGGGTTCTGCAGTTCTTCTGTGGCCTCTTGCCTTCTTAGAATTTCTGAAGTCCTTCATAGTCTCCCCAGTGTCTTCTCTGGGCCACTCTCTGGAACTCTTCAGCCACCTTGTAGCTCCTGAATAAGCTGAGGATTTATAGCCACAGGAGTCCCAGAGGATTATTGCCTGATGATTCCTTTTCCAGATGCCTTCTAGGCTGCTGCTACCAGGTGCCTGAGTCTAGAAGCCCAGGGTTTCATCTGCTCTTAGTGTTATCAGCTCAACTCACTATACCTGTGATAGAGGTAACAAGTAGGCAATACAAGACCCTTCCAGAGAAGCCTTTATTAGGGCCTAGTTTTGCAGCACAAGGTGGGAAGGGTTGGCGTGGGGAATGCCCTTGAGAGACGCTTCCCAATCTGACCCCCAAAGAAGTGAAAAAGAGCTTGTTTATACAGCCAGAGGAGGGATATGACATCCTTGTCCACAACTTAAGTTCCATCTGTCACAGCTTTATTCAAGATTTCTAGTTTCACCAATCACAAACTTCGCATAAGTACCAGTCACAAGCTTTTTGCTGAGTTACTGAGGAGGCACTCCACTACCTATCCTGAGTGAGAATAGCTGGAGGATGGGTGAGTGAGGTCATCTAGAGGTCAGTAAGATTTGGCATGGCTGAAGTAAAGTATAAGTTGTATGGAGTAATTATGACTGGAAGAAGGCCTCCTGAAACAGAAGGCGTGGCATAAGCAGATTGTGTCCGTAGTGGTCCTTGAAGCTGGAGTAGAGTTTCTTCAGATTGACTGTGGAGTGTTCAAAGGGGCCAGGCTGCCATTATGACAACCTGGCCATTTGTCAAAGAGAGGGTTGACAGTTGACAGCTCCTGAATCGAGGAAGCCAGGCACAAGGGAATAGTCTGTCAGCTATCAATCTGTGGCCAACTGACCCACTCCCAAGATTTTTTCTCATTTAAAACATCAGAGGGTACCTATAATAAAGACTAACATGAAATCAACATTCTCAGCAGTACTTAACAGTGCTAACAACTAGCCAAATACTTTCAGGGAGAGTTGGGTTCCTCTGCTCTGTCTTAAAGTGGTGCTTTGAGTATGGAATTAAAAATTCAAAATATTTTTATTATAACATTTAAAACATTTATCTACTGTTTTATAACATTCAATGTTGTATGTGAAAAATCATTGCAGCCAGGCGTGGTGGCGCACGCCTGTCATCCCAGCAGCTCGGGAGGCAGAGGCAGGAGGATTGCAAGTTCAAGACCAGAGGCAGTCTGTGTAACTTAGGGAGACCCTGTCTCAAAAAGTAAAAAAATGGGCTGAGGTGCAGCTCAGTGGTCCAGCACTTGCAGAGCATGCAGGTGCGAGGCCCTGGGTTCATCCCCCAGTACTGAAAAAAAAAAAAAGCATTGCCAGTATGATTCTCATGCCCTATGCATATCCTCTTTGTCTTTGAATCTCAGAAATTTTACCTACATGTTTATAAGACTATTTTTACATTAATTCTGTTGCAGAAATGGAAGAAATTTTTATCTGAAGGCTTTAGTCTTTATTTAACTTAGAAAATTCACTTTCTGTTTCTGATTTTTTCCCCTCCTCTATTTTCTAAATTTCCTTCTGAAACATCTGTAAGATGAATACTAAATTTTCTGAATACTTTCCACTATAAATTTTTCTTCCTAAATTTCTACCTTTTTCTTTTTTTCTCTATCTTCCATCTGCTGCTATCTTCCATCATATAAAGTTACAATCTATAGATTTTTCCATTTCTTAAATTTACTAGAATACTTTATTGTTTTCATATAATTTTTGGTCTATCAGTTCTGATTCTATTTATGCAAGATGCTGTCATATTTCTAGAGTTACTAACTGGATTGTTTTGAAATTTTCTCTTCCTTTTGACTTAATCCCAACTTAACTGTTTTTTCATATGTTATCTGCTAGTTTATTTTAGTGCTTTTCTGTGATGCTTTTTTACTTCTCTCAAATGTTCAGTAATTGTTGGTTGCTGTCTATTGATGTACATGTAACTCCAGATGGATGAGAATTGATGACTCCCTTTACTTAGAATTCTTGTTTTCCTATTTTAACCTGAATACTTTACACTCACCTTTAAATGTCAAGTGGCCTCCCTTCCTAGAAACTTTTTTGAAGTTCCTAATTAACTGAATTAATTAATTGATTTAAATTCTTTCTTTCTATGCTCTAATGTTCCTCTGTCCATCTATCTGTTTTTATCACTAGTATATTTCTTAAGGAGAGGTAACATGGTTTATGAATCTTTCTATTTCTAGCTCTAAGTACAATGGCAGGTACAGAACAGGGATTTAAAGGATGCAAGCAATTAATTTAAAAATGCTTCAATAAATACCTTTCCCTCAGATCAGGAAAAATTTTCCCTATTTTCTTCCCCTTCCAGTACAATACAGTCAACTTTAAATTCTTTAGTAAAACTGTTTTTCTCTAATATTGACAAATAATTCAAATTTTTTTATCTAAATTCTATTCTATGTGCTATTAATACTAAACAACTTTTCAATGATTGACTTATGTGGGTGTTTCCAATTACCAAATCATATAGTCTTTGAAGGACAGTACCATATCTTGTGCCCTATCTGCATTTGTTCTGGGGCTTTCAATCCTATTGGACACAAAATCAAACTCAGTCAATATTTGCTTTATGAAACATTAAAGTTCTTTTCCCTTTCTAGGAAATTTATTGGTTATTGTATTTGTAAGTTACTTTGGATCCAAACTACACAGACCAAAGCTAATTGGAATTGGTTGTTTCATTATGGGAACTGGAAGTATTTTGACTGGTTTGCCACATTTCTTCATGGGATAGTAAGTGTTGAAAGGCTCTATGTCTTTAATTATCATTAACTTATAAATTAGTAACAGAATTTCATTTTTCCTTTAAAATAGCAAATTCTACTTTTTGAGATTACTCACTATGTGTATGTAAAAATAGAAATATTTTCTATTAATTTTACTACTTCCTTTACCATGGCTTTCATAGAGTTTGAGATATGTATAGCACTAAAGTGTATTGTTTCATATAACATAATTTCTTTATGACTTTTCAGTACAACATATATAGTTCATGTCATTGTAACATTTAAATTATACCAAACAAGACTTCACCTACATCTGTGGTGACACTACATCTTCGCCTACATCTTCACCTACACTGTGCCATCTAATCTCACAAGATCTCAGGAGAATCAGGGTTGGGCCTGGTTAGTCCTTGGATGGGAGACCACCTGGGAACACCAAGTGCTGTAGGCTTGGGAGAAGGACCTGGCAACTACCTCCCCCAAAAAACAGTCATCCACTAAAAACCCTATGAATAGCAGAAAAGCACTGACAGTGCTGGACATGGCACGGTGTCAGGGAGTGTTTCATTTGTTGTATATAGAGTCACTATGGGTCAGACCCAACTTTATGGTACCTAATAACAGCAACAACAAATAAGACTTCACCATTCAACCCAGTGTAGTATGGGTTTTCCCACCACCATTATGCTGAAAAAGTACTTGCTAAGACCACATGTAGTGATGATTAGAATCACATATTTTGAGAGAAACCTTAAAATAGTAATTGCTTGAGTAAGATTGAAGCTTCCTTTTTCAAATAAAAGTTAATGTAATCAGTTTAAGGAGGTACAATACTGCTTTAAAAGAATATGCAAAAAATGATCATATTGCTCTGCCTTGCTGGCCTTGGCCTCATGGCCCAAGTTGTATCACTATTATTTCAGGCAACAGAATGTCAAGAGGGGAGAACAAGAGGGAGCAGAGCAGAGTTCACACAGGATGAAGCTTAAAAATATTTTCAAAAGTATAATGCTGCTGCCACGTTCACATTGGCCAGAAGTTAGTTACATTTCACATGCAGACCTAAAGATATTTTCAGCTTCCATGTTCCCAACTAAAATCTCAACTTTAGTTACTAAGGAAGGAGAAAACAGTAGGTATTGAGAAAAGTGGGCTGTTTCTGCTACAGACAATGATTTACTTGTTGCCAAACCCCCTAATCACATTTTTTGTCACCATATTAACACATATGTTTTTCTACATTTGTCTCTCATAACAACTTTCTAATTTTGTGATACTAATTCTTTCTTGCCTACAGCCTTGGCCTTGTGGAATCTGATCCCGTCAAATCTCAGAAGCAAAGCAGGGTTGGGCCTGGTAGTACTTGAATGGGACACCACCTGGAAACACCAGGTGCTGTAGGCTTGGGAGATGGACCTGGCAACCCACTCCCAAAAATCAATCCCCTATTGAAAACCCTATGAATACCAGAGAAGCAAGACAATAGTGTTTTGCCTGTTGTAGCAGGGTCACTATTAGTCGGATACCCACTTGATGGCACCTAACAACAACTCCTTCTTATTTTATCATGTTATACTCTCTTATTTCTTAGTTTTGTGACATCTTTCTCATGCCTATTCTTTGCTTTCGCCATGAACACTGCAATGTCAGCATCTCTTAAGCTCCTTTATTAATCTTAACTTCTTTTTCTGAATGATTGTGTGGGATATGTGCTCTAAATGCATCTCTCTCCTATGCATATAGTAACTTTTTCTAACACCCAAGACCTATATGCTCAACCACCTTGTAGATATCTCCAATTCAACATCCACAAGTGTTTCCCACCCATGTATTCAAAACTGAATGTATCAGTTTGTCAAGACCAGACCAGCTCTTGTACATTTGCTTTTTCAGTAAAAGTTCACTAAACCACAAAGGAACTCAAACCAAATCAAGAACTTTCTCTTAGATTCTCCATTTCCTATAATGCAGATAATTAATAATCACCAAAATCTTGCTTGTTCTACCTCCTGTTTTTCCAAAGTGGACCTCTCCACTATCCTTGTCATAGCTGAAGTTTCAGTCATCTCTGGTCTGGACTTTTTGCCTCCAGTCTCAACTCTGTTGCAACTCATATTCAATCCTAAAGGATGCATTTTTAAAACACAGATCTAGTCCTTTTACTCCTGCTTTAAACTTGCAGCTTCCTAGAGTAGTTGTTCAAGGTTCATATCTTGGACCACTAGTAAACCAATGAATCAGTTTAGATTATGGAAAGCAACAATTTTTTCATGAAATAGAATAATATACAATGTAAATGGAGATAAATACTATTCTGTGAAAACTTCATTTAAGTTGTACATATATTTTTGAGTGTAGCTGTATGTATTTTAGTTGTGATGAAAAATGTATTTCTCGAGCGGGGCATGGTGGCACATGCCTAAAACCCCAGCACTTGGGAGGCTGAGACAAGAAAATCAATACAATTCTGAGGTGAGCCTGGTCTATGCAGAGAGATCCTGTCTCAGAAAAACAGAACAAAACAAAACAAAAATGAAAAATGAATTTCCTATTATTAGTCATGATAAAAAATATTGAAAATGCTTGCATGTAGGTTAATCTCTAAACTCTCTGGGCTCAGTGGCACACACCTGTAATCCCAGCTATTCAGGAGGCAGAGGAGAGAGGATGACAACTTTGAGACCAGAGGCAGTCTGTGTAATTTAGTGAGACCCTGTCTCAAAAAGTAAAAAAAAAAAATGGACTGGGGTTGCAGCTCAGTGGTACAGCACTTGCAACACATGCAAGTGCAACGCCCTGGGTTCAACCCACAGTACCATTTAAAAAAAAAAAACCTTCTAAACTCATTTGCACATGCATGCTACTCATTAATTTTGTTTTCAAGTATCTTCCTAACTTCATCTTCCACTGTTTTGCACAATGGAGGATCATCATATTCTAAGACAGCTCTCCAAATGCACCCTATATCATACTTTTGCATATCTTATTTCTATAGCCTTAAACACTTTTCCTCCTTGATCTGCCTATTAAACTATACATCACTAAAATTCACCTCACATGTCATCCATATGGTAAAGTCTTCTCTAATCCACCCCACTCTCTACCTTGAAGAAAAACTGATTATCACTTTTTCCTTTATGGCAACTCTTGTATACTAAACTTAAATCTTTTACTATGTATGTTTATCTTGTTGTTCTTGTTAGGTGCCGTGGAGTCAGGTCTGACTCATAGTGACCCTCATAGGGTTTTCAATGGCTGATGGTTTTGGGATTGCTTTGGTTGTGGATTGCCATATCCTCCTCCCATGTTTGTGGTTCTAAAGGCTTCAGAGAGCACAGTGTAGCACTCTACCAACTGAGCTGAACCCCAACTCTAAGTTTATCTTAAGACAGTGAAATTCCCTAAGTACAAAAACTATGTTTTTTATTTTTAGGGAGTGTGTGTGTGTGTGTGTGTGTGTGTGTGTGTGTGTGTGTGGTACTGGGGGGCTGAATACAATGGCTTTATGCATACTTTGCAAGTGCTCTGCCACTGAGCTTCACTCCCAGCCCTTTTTTTATTTTTTGAATTGAGACCAAGTCTCACTAAATTACACAGCCTGCCTCTGGCCTTGAACCTGTGATCTTTCTGCCTCCAACACCTGAGTTGCTGGGATTACAGGTGTGTGCCACTGCACTTGTCTTATTTCTAGTTTTTTGAAGTGTAGCTTGATGCCTCGCATATTCCCTAGGCTGTCCCTGGAGCTACTTCAGTATTTTTGGATATTAGCATTTTTCCCTATTCTAACTCCATCTCTGTTCCTATTAACATCCTCCTTACCAAATTGAAATGGATTAGAATTTCTTTAGCTGGGCACTGTGGTGCACACCTGTAATCTCAGTGACTCTGGAGGCTAAGGCAAGAGGACTGTGAGTTATGGGCCAGAGGCAGCCCACGAAACTTATCATGACCCTGTTTCAAAAATAAAAAATAGAAAAGGGGCCAACGGTGAAGCTCAGTGGTGTAGAGCTTGCTTATCATGATCAAAGTCCTGAGTTCAACTTTTAGTGCAGAAAAAAAAAAAAGAATTTTTTTGACTAAGATTTAAAGAGTCAAACATTAGTGTGTATGTATGTGTGTGTCTCTGTCCTGAATGAAAATCAGGCTTTTTGTTAGAAAATGTAGATGAACTTGCATGCATTATAGAATGATTTGGAAAACAGTAAAGTTTATTTAGTGTCCTCATAAATTATCAGAAAATTTACATTATGACCATCTTTGAAGATAATTATAGGGAATGAATAGACACAGACAGTAGTTTATAAAATAAAAAGATGAAACGAGGACATTTCTTATTGTGATCCAGGATGACAGCAAGGTGATAAGCCACCTTACCTGAGGAGTGCAGACTGGTCTTTCTATGTGGACACCCTCATTTCGTGGTCACTTATCGTCTCTCCTAAAACACAGGCTGAACAACAGACAAATGATTCTGGTAATTTGGAGAAGAGAGAGATACAAATAAAGGGGAAAATTCTTCTTCAGTGACTTTGGGAAAAGTGAGTAGTAAATAACCAAAATTTTAAATCTAGTAATGTTCTTACAGTTACAGGTATTCTACTGACACCCTTGTTAATACATTAAAGAATTCAACAGCAATCTGTTCAGTTAATCGAACTTTATCACTCACTGAAACCTCTGAGATCATGGGAAAAGGTAAGAATTAATTGGGACAATAGTATTCTAAAACTCATAAATTTAATTACATCTCTAAAAATGACTATGAAGTTGATTAGCAAAATTTATTAAAAACAAAGAGGAAAATATTTGATCTTTACATAAAAATAAAATCATAGTGCTAATATATAAAATATATAAAGAAGTTTTAGAAGTAGATAAAAAATGAGGATAATTTCAATTGGAAATTGACAAGGGACATATATATTTAAAATAAACCAGCAGGAAGCAGATGTGGTGGTGCACACCTCTAATCCCAGTACTCAGGAGCCTGAGGCAGGAGGATCATGAGTTAGAGGCCTGCATAGGCTCCATAGTGGGTTCTAGGGCTACATAGTGGGTTCTAGGGTAGCCTGCCTAGGCTATATAGACAGACCATGTCTTAAAAGAAATCATAATAATAAATAATAAAAATAGAGCAATGGAGACTGGCCTAAGCATGTAAAAATGGAACATTGCTGTTTGTGAAAAATGTATTATGTTAATTAAAGATTTCTAACCTATTATAACATGTTATAAATTATTATTGCAAATTATAACACTAAAGATTTTTTGACCTATTAGATAAAAGATTAAAAGAAAGGAGGTAGAGAAAGGAAAGTGATTTTATAGTTTCAGTATTGTTGGGATTATATAAATTTATAACTTTCTGGAGGTCACTTTTCCAAATATATTAAAGGACAAAATTATACTTACCTTCTTAACTCAGTCACTTCATTGTTTTTTATTAAGCTTAAAGAAATAATCAGCAATGTGTATAAGGACTTATTTACAGTTATAGTGAGCATATCCCTATATCTAAAATAAAAAAAAGATTTTGCAATTAAAATTATGGTTAATTAAACTATGAAACTGCTATTCAACATGCCACTGTGCACTTATTAAAATCCTGACATAAAATACAAAATGGGAGCCAGGTGTAGTGGTGCATGCCTGAAATTGCAGAAATTCTGAGATGTGGAGGCAGGAGGATCACAGGCTCAAGGCCACAGATAGCCTGCATAAATTAGTGAGACCTTGTCTCAATTTTAAAAAATAATAATAAAAACAAGTCTATGAGTGCAGCTCAGTGGCAGAGTGCTTACAAAGTATATGTGAGGCCCGTGGTTCAGCCCCCCAGTACCTCCAAAAATGTGTGTAGAGGGGAACAGTATAGAGAAATAGCCATCATTCAGTGTTACCTATAAAAGCAGATTATAACCTGAACTGGATATTTAAATCTGTAATATGCAGTGCAAATATTATACATGTTTTTAAATGTACCAAATATGTGGAAGACAGACAACAAATAGAAATGACTGTGTAGTGCGATTTCAGATATTTTTTATTTACTTGCTTTGTGTTGTGTTTTTCTGTATTTCTAAACTTGGCAAAGTGAATATGAATAACTGAAAATTAGAAAAAAATCAAAATCAAAACAAAACCAATAATAAGTAAAGGTCTAAAGTAGTCAACTTTCTAATAGGAATACAAAAATTAATGTTTAAATTAATGATCTAAAGTAGCTGAAGTTCTGATAGGAATGTTAGAATTAATATTTTAATAAAACAATCTCATGTCTACATAGGTTGTGAAAAGACATCTGAATCAAACATGTGGATATATGTCCTAATGGGTAATATGCTTCGTGGAATAGGGGAAACCCCTATAGTGCCATTGGGAATTTCCTATATTGATGATTTTGCTAAAGAAGGACGTTCTTCTGTTTATTTAGGTAATATACAGAAACATTAGGGGTTGGGGTTTAACTGAGTTGGTAGAGTACCACTCTGCATTCTCTGAGGCCCCAGGTTTGATCCCCAGCATCACAGAAATGGGAGAAGGACCTGGTAACCCACTCCTGAAATAATCCTGAAACAATCAGCCATTGAAAACCCTCTGAACAGCAGAGAAGCACTGACGTGGTGCCAGGCATGGCACAGTGTTGAGGAGTGTTTCATTCTGTTGTACATAGTCACTATGAGTCAGACCTGAATTGATAGCACCTAACAACAAACAGCCTGCAGCTGTAGCCCTGTGC
>VMDO01011300.1:43702-67592 GCA_007922755.1 Pedetes capensis
TGGGAGACCGCCTGGGAACACCAGAAGCTGTAGGCTTGGGAGAAGGACCTGGCAACCCCCTCCCAAAAATCAATCTGCCATTGAAAACCCTATGAACAGCAGAGAAGCACTGACAATAGTGTTTCCCCTGTTGTACAGAGGGTCGCTATGAGTTGGATACCGACTTGACGGCACCTAACAACAACAACAACAACAACAACAACAATGACAGACACATTAAATTGAATGATTACTTTTCCTGAGTCTAATCTTGAAGTAATAGTGTTATTAAATTAATTCTTTTACCAGGAAAAATTATTTGGAGAAATGTGTTGCATAATGTTACATTAGAAAACATGTTGGATTAGAACTGTGTGTTCTTGAAATCTGATTAAATGGTTTTATAATGTTTTCAGGTAGTTTGAGTGCAGTAGCAATGATTGGTCCAATCATTGGCTTTGTAATGGGATCTGTTACTTCTAAAATATATGTGGACATTGGATATGTAAATACAAGTAAGTACAATCAGAACAAGGTAACATGATGGTGTATATCAAATGCCAGACATTATTATTCCAAATGATTGAATTTATTCTTTCAGTAGTCCTTTGCCTATTATTGTTTGAAAGTTACAAGGAGGAAAAGATGTATTAATAATTATAACAAAATAAAATTTATCTCTTACCTGTACTACATTTTTACAAATAAGTGTGAATGGGAAAATTTTGACAATCTTATTTTAGACTACTTTGATCCAAAACAAACTTATTTAAAATGTTCCTAACTCAGAACTGACTGCACAGGCAAACAAATTTCATTTCTCAATTGTCAGTGGTTTGAACTTTTTCTTCTTAGAAATTTAAATTTGTTTTATTTATTTCTTATTAGTAATTTTCTTTTAGTGTACAACTTAACAGGTTTAACTATGACCTTTCCATATGCACATATCCTTGTAAATGCTCATGTTCACCTCCTTCATTACCAGTCATAAGCCCCTGCTTTCCTTCCTTTACCTCTACATCAAAAGTCCCATTTCTATTTGAATGTCTTATTTTGTGTGTATCTATATACATTTTATGCTTCCATCTCTCTCTATATATTTTATACATTTTTATTATGATTGTTGGCCATTTGTGTTTCTTCTTTTAAGAACTCTCTGTCCAGTTCTTTTGCCCATTTTTTGATTAGATAATTTGCTTTTTTGGTATTTCATTTTTTAAGCTCTTTATATATTCTAGACATTGTATATATGTGTATATATACACACACAATATGCATATACAATATATGTTGTATATATGTGTGTACATATACATATATATGTATGTGTATATATATGTATATGTGTGTATGTATATGTATGTGTGTATGTTTTTGTGTATATGTATATGTTTTTGTGTATATGTATGTGTGTGTATATATATACACATATACACACATACATACATACATGCATACATATATATATATATATATCTCCAGATATATCCGGAAGTGGTAGAGCAGGGTCATATTGTAGTTCTATTTTTACTTTTTGAGGAACTTGCAGACTGGTTTCCATAGTGGCTACACCAACCTATATTCTCATCAGCAGTATAGTAGGATTCCTTTCCCCCTGTATCCTTACCAGCATTTGTGGTTGTATTATAGATGCTAGCCATTCTAATGGGGTAAGATGGTATCTCAATGTAGTTTTGATTTTCATTTCCCTAATGGCCAAGGATGTTGATCATTTTTTTACATGATTGTTAGACATTTGTATTACTTCTTTTGAAAAGTCTCTTTTCAGTCTATTTGCCCATTTTTTGATTGAATACTTTGCTTTTTTGGTGTTTAATTTTTTTGAGCTCTTCATATTCTAGATACTAATCCCCTGTCTATTGTATAGGTGGCAAAGAATTTCTTCCATTCTGTAAACTGTCTCTTCACTCTGATAATTGTATTCTTTGTTGGGTAAAAGCTTTTTAATTTTATACAGTCTCATTTGTCAATTCTTGCACCTGTTTCTTGCTCTATTGGTGTCCATTTAAGGAAGTCTTTGGCTATGCCTATGTCTTGAAGTGTTTTTCCTATGTTTTCCTCTAGCAATTTCAAAGTTTCAGGTCTTACAATAATATTTTTGATCGCTTTTCAACTGATTTTCATACAAGGTGAGAGAGAGGGATCTAGTTTCAGTCTTCTACATGAGGATGTCCACCTTTCCCAGCACCATTTGCTGAAGAGGCTATCTTTTCTACAACTAATATTTTTGGCACCTTTGTCAAAATCAGACGGCTATAGATACATGGGTTTATTTCTGGATTCTCTATTCTGTTCCATTGGTCTACACATCTGTTTTTGTGCTGGTACCATGCTGTTACACTGTAGTATAATTTGAAATTAGGTAGAGTATTGACTCCTGGGTTGTTCTTTCTGCTCAGGATTATTTTAGCAGTTCTGGGTCTTTTGTGTTTCCATATAAATTACAAGAATGTTTTTTATATTTCTGTGAAGAAAGTCATTGGGATTTTGATGAGGATTGCATTAAATCTGTGGATTGCTTTTGGTAATGTAGCCATTTTCACAATACTAATTCTTCCAATTCATGAGCAATGGACGGTCTTTCTATTCTACCCTCTTCTTTAATTTCTTTCTTCAGTGCTTTAAAGTTTTCATTGTAGAGACCTTTCATCTCCTTCAATAGGCTTATTCCTAGATATTCTATTCCTTTTGAAGTTACTAGAATGGGATTGTTTTCCTGATTTCTTTCTCTGCCTGATTGTTATTGGTATATAGAAAAGCTAGTGATTTTGTGTTTTGATTTTGTCCTGATACTTTCCTGAAAGTGTTTATCAGCTCTAAGAGTTTTCTGGTGGAGTCTTTAGGGTATTTTAAGTATAGGATCATATATGCAAATAGGTTTACTTTTCCGTCTTATTTTCCTGTTTGAATCCCTTTTGTTTCTTTCTCTTGCCTTATTGCTACAACTAAGAGTTCAATTACTATATTGAATAGCAGTGGACAATAGTGGACACCCTATGGTTATTCCAGATTTTAGGGGATACACTTTCAGTTTTCCCCAAATTTGTGTGATGCTGGCCATAGGTTTTTCATATATTGCCTTTACTATGTTAGGGTATGTTCCTTCTATTCCTCATTTCTTCAAAGCTTTTATCATGAAAAGTTGTTGAACTTTGTCAAAAGCCTTTTCTGCATTTGTTGAGATGATCATGTGATTTCTGTCTCTGAGACTATTTATGTCCTATGTTATATATTTATTGGCTTGCATACATTGAAACACACTTGCATGAAACCAACCTGGTCATAGTGTATGACATCTTTAATAGGTTGTTTAAATCAATTTGCAAATATCTCATTAAGGATTTTTGCATCTATGTTTATCAGGGAAATTTCTCTGTAGTTTTACTTTTTTGATATATCCTTAATATATCCTTATCTGGTTTTGGTATCAGGGTAATACTAGCTTTATAGAATGAGTTTAGTAGTATTCCTTCCATTTCTACTTTATGGAATAGTTTGAGGAGCATTGGTGTTGATTCTTCTTTGAAAGGTTTGTAGAATTCGGCAGTAAATAAATCCAATCCAAGACTTTTCTTTGTTGGAGGTTATTACTGCTTTAATCTATCTCCTTAATGGGCTGGGATTTAGCTCATTTGGTAGAGCGCTGTGCTGTAGTCTCTGAGGTCCCGAGTACAATTCCCAGAACTGCAAAAAGGGGAGAAGGGCCTGGCAATCCACTCCCAAGGCAATCCCAAAACAGTCAGCCATTGAAAACCCTATGAGGGTGGCTATGAGTCAGATACCGACTTGACGGCAGCTAACAACAACAACAACAATCTATCTCCTTATTATAGATCTGTTTAAATTGTACATATCCTCTTGATTTAATTTTGGTAGGTCATATGTGTCTAGGAATTTATCCATCTCATCAAACTTCTCTGGTTTTTATAAGTTTTCAAAGTTTTCCCTAATGATTTTCTGGATTTCATTGGTATCTATTGTAATGTCCCCCTTTTCTTATCTAGTTTTATTTATTTGACTCTTTTCTCTCTTCCCTTTTGTTAGTTTGGATAAGGGTTTATCAATCTTTATCTTTTCAAACAATCAGCTTTTTGTTTCATCAATTCTTTTTATGGTTATTTTAGTCTCCATTTCATTAACTTCTATTCTGATCTTTATATTTCTTTCCATCTACTGATCTGGGGGTTTGCTTGCTCTTATTTTTCTAAGACCTTGAGGTATACCATTAAGTTATTATTTGAGTCCTCTCTGATTCTTTTTCCAGAGACGAGAGTTTTAACCGAGGGCCTCATGAATGCTTTGTAAGTACTCCACCACTGAGCTGCACATGATACAGGGTCTAATTATGCAGGCTGCCACTGAACTCAAACTTGCCATCCTCCTGCCTCTGCCTCCCAAGTCACTGGGCTTTACATGTATGTGCCACTACCCCTAACAAGACTGATTTTTTTAATGTAGGCACTTATAGCTATAAACTTCCCTCTCAGAACAGCCTTTGCTCTATCCCAGAGGTTCTGGTAGATTTTTTCATTTTCATTTGATTCTAGGAATTTTTTGCCTTCCCCCCTTATTTCTTCAAGGACCTATTGATCATTTAAGAGTGTATTGCTCTATTTTCATGTATTTGTGTAGCTTCTATAATTTCTCTTACAGTTGATTTCTAGTTTTATTCCATTATGGTCTGATAAAATACATAAAACTATTTGCATTTTTCTGTTTGTTAAGACTTAACTTATGGCCTAAAATGTGACCTATTTTAGAGAAAGTCCCTTGGGCTGCTAAGAAGAATATGTATTTTGTATCTTTTGGATAAAATATTCTATAGATGTATATTAAGGCCATTTGATCTAATGGCGATCTAATGATGCTTACCTCTGATATTTCTTTGCTGATTTTTTGTCCGGATGTTTTAACTAGTGATGAGAGTGGGCTATTGAAGTCACCCTCTATTATTGCATCTCTACCTATCTGTCCCTTTATGGCCAGTACTGTTTTTTAAATGAAATCGGGTGCACTAGTGTTCAGTACAAATATATTTATAGTTGTTATATCTTCTTGATTATTGTCCCCTTTATTAATATGTACTGACCTTCTTTATTGCTTCTCATTAATTTAACTTGAAGTCTACCTTGTCTAAGTATGGATACTCCTCCTCCTTATATTTCTATTATTATTATTATTATTGTTATTGTTATTATTATTTGAATGTATTTCATTGAGGTATGCTTCCAGCAAACAACCTATTCTTAGATCTTGTTTTTAAATCAAATCTACTATTCTATGTCTTTTCAATGGAGATTAAGACCATTTATATTTATGGTTATTATAGCGAAGGATTTGCTGATTCTTGTAATCGTGTTGGGTGTTTTCCTGTTGGTTCACATACTATTTGTTCTTTTATTTCTCTCTTATTCATATTTGTGGTTTTCTGCTTGTTTGTTTGTTTTAGTTTATATGTTCCTCTTATGAAGTTTATTCTTTCCTGTATTCTGTGATTGAGACTGTCTTTCCCTTTGTGTGTAGGGTTGTTTGTGATGAATTGCTTTAGTATGTGTTTGTCCTGGATGATCTTTATTTCTTCATCCATTTTACATGGTAATTGTGATGGATATAATAATCTTGATTGCCAGATTTTTCATGAATGGAAATATATCATTCCATTCTTTTCTGGATTTTAGTGTTTGTGCTGAAATGTCTGATATTATTCTGATGGGTTTACTTTTGTAAGTGAGTTGGTGTTTTTCTCTTGCAACTTTTAATATTGTTTCTTTGTTTTGCAGCCTTGGCATTTTAATATGTCATAAAGAGGTTCTTTTCTGGTCATGTCTATTTGGTGTTCTAAATGTCTCTTTTAGTTAGATACCCATTTCTTTCCCCAGATTTGGGAAATTTTCTGCTATAATTTCATTGAGTAGGTTTTCTATGCCTTTATCTTTTATCTCATATCATTCTTCTACCCACTGGATTCTTAGGTGTGATTTCTTGATCATGTCCCAGAATTCTTGGCAGCTGTGGTCATATTTTTTTTTCTTTGTTGTTATCTAAATGCAGTATTTCCTCATCCTTGTCTTCCATCCCTGATATTCTGTTTTCTGCTTGATCTAGTCTATTGGTGATGTTTTCCACTGCATTTTTTGTTTTATTGAGTTCTTCATTTCTAACATTTCTGAGGGTATCTTTGTTGTTGTTGTTGTTAGGTGCCATCGAGTCGAGTCCAACTCATAGCGACCCTATGTACAGCAGATCGAAACACTTGCCGATTCTGTGCCAGGCAAACCATCTTATTTATGTTTAAGCCCATTGTTGCAGACACTGTGTCAATCCTTCTGGTGGAGGGTTTTCCTCTTTTGCGTTGACCTGCCACTCTTCCAAACATGATGTCCTTCTCCAGGGATTCTAATCTGCACTTTAAACCCCTCCGTGTCTACCCTTTTTTGTCCTCTGATTGCATACTCCAGTCTCTCCTGTCTTTTTACATATATATGATTTTTTATGTTCCCAAACAACTTTGTAGCTCATTTTCTGTTTTTCTATTTCCTCTTCAGAGCCAAGCAACTTGAAAAAATAGTTTAAATTAGATGGATGTATCACACTCCTGTCCTATCCACTTCACAACTATAATGTGGCTTCCATCATTCAGGAAACACAATCAACTTTTGCCTAATTTACTTCAAATGGAAAGTTTTCTATTTTAATTAATTTTTTTTAGTATTTGCTAGTTTTTCTTTTTAGATTTCTCATTATTGTTGCTAAATGCCATGGAACCAGGTCTGACTCATACTGAAACTCAGGGTTTTCAATAGCTATTTGGGGGATTGTTTGAGGAGTGGGCTACCACCTCCTTCTCCCATTTTTATGGTGCTGAGAAATGAACCCAGGGCCTCAGAGAATGCAGAGAAGCACTCTACCAACTGAGCTAAGCCCCAGCCAGGTGTCTCATAAATACCTAAAACTCAAAGTGTCAAAACCTGGACCTGTAATCTTAACCCCAAACCCATTTTGTTCTCCATATCTTTTTCTTAATCAATAGCTTTACCTTAATCTTATTATTGACTTAATTACTGTATAAGTTTTCTCCTGAACCCTCTACTTCCACTCTTGCCCATTCTCATTCACAGTGCTTCCACATTAATTTTTCTAAACAAATCTGATCCATGTCATCTCATTTGAGATCATATCTTGACTTCACATTGGATTTCAGGCTAGGAGCCAAACCCCTTAGAATGAGAAATATGACTTTTTGTGGAACTTTTTTAGCCATTTTTATTTTTCACCTAATCCTTCCTACTCTTCACTAATTCTGTATCCTATATATTACCCATGACACACTAATCGTGGAGCTTGAAGGCAACCTGCTACAACCCCAGGGAGTGACACAGCTGCAGCAGAGTTGCAGAGAAGGGAAATGTGGCATGTCAACATGCTGAGAGGTTTGGGTAGCAGGAGGCTTGGGCAACGTGAATGGTAGCCCTGCCCCCACAACCCCAGAAGAGGAGGTGACACTATCTCCTGGGGAAACATCATAGACTGGCAACTCTGAGCCAACATCCAATAAAAGACTCCATGTTCAAGTGACCACCACCTCCACCTAACAGACTCCAATATTAGAGGAAGTAGACATAAGCCACTCCAATACTTTATCCTTTTTTTATTTTCCTACTTGCTGGGGATTGAACCCAGGGCTTTGTATGAGACAAGTGCTGCACTACTTACTCTGCAGCACCCCAGCCCTTTTCTTGTTTTTATTTTCAGAAAGTGTCTCATTGAATTGTGTAGCCTCCTCTGGTCTGGGCTTCAAGACCCTCTTGCCTCAACTTTTTGAAACACTGAGATTGCAGGTATCTACCATGGTGTCTAGCTTTTTTTCTTTATTCTTTTTTCTTTTGCATCTTTTCATCACTAATTTTGGTTTCCACATTTCTTTTTTATAATGTAGCTTTTATTTTTTCTTTCAGATTCCTTTTTTTCACTTTCTTCTCAATTTTATTCCTAAGTATTTTATTCATTTTCATATTAATTTGCTGATGTTGCACAACTCAAAGTGAGAAGAAACACAGTGATTGCAACAAAGGGCTCAAACATCAAAAGAGATTGTTTGCATGGCACAGTGTCAGTGTTTTGTTCTATTGTACATAGGGTCACTATGAGTTGGACACAACTCAATGACACCTAACAACAATAACAATAAATGAGATTATTTTTCTAATTTCCTTTTTAGATAATTCTTTCTCGGTATATAGAAATTTTTTATGTGATTTCAAATACTACATCTTTACCAAATTTGTTATACATTTCTAACAATTTTTTGTGGAATATTCACAGCTTTATATAAAAAGACATATCATTTGAAAGTAGAGACAATTTTGCTTCTTCCTTTTCAGTTTGGATGCCTTTTATTTCTTTTTGCTTAATTTTCTGACAAGGACTTCCAGGACTGTATTGAATAGAATGGCAAGAATGAGTATTCTTGCCTTGTTCCTGATGTTAGTGAGAAAGCTTTCAGTGTTTCACCCTTGAATTTTATGGTAGCTGTGAACTTTTCATGTATGGCCTTCATTATGGTGATACACTTTTCCTCCACTCTTAGAGTGCTGAGAGTTTTTATCATGAAAGTCTGTTCAATTTTATCAAATGTCTTTTCTGGCATGCTGGTATGATCATGTGGCTTTTGTCCTTTATTTTGTTAATGTGATACTTTATACTGATTTTCATATTTTGAAAAATCCCTTCATTATAGGTTTAAATCTCACTTGGTCATAGTGTAATATTCTTTTAAAGTGCTATTGTTGAGAATTTTTGCATCAATATTCATCAAGAATTTTCCTTTGTACTTCTTTTCTTGTTGTGCCTTTATTTAGTCTTGGTATCAGGGTGTCACTGGCCATAGAAAATGTCTTTGGGAGTGTCTCCTCATCTTTGGTCCTTTGGAAGAATTTGAAGGATTCACATTAATCTTTCTCTGAGTGCTAGGTAGAATTCTCCAGTGAAACCGTCAGTTCCTGGGCTTTTCTTTGTTGGGAGATTGTTTATTATTATTATTACTGCTCCAATGTCCTCACTAGTTACAAGTCTATTTATTTTTTTAATTGATTCATGATTTGTTTTTGAGTAGGTTTATAATCTTTAGGAACTTATCCATTTCTGAATGATTATCTTATTTTTTGCATAAATTGTTCATGGCATTGTCAATTGATGCAAAGCATTAACATATTACTGATACCTTATAGGAAAATAAAATAGAAATAAAATGCTTAGGATATTCTTAACATTTAGAAATCAAACTTTTTGGGTTACTTTTAAACTCAGATTTTCTTTGTATGTATTTTTTTCATCAGCTTCATCCTCTATGCTTTCAATAAAGTTGGAGATGCAGGTTTTGGGGGCAGGAGGAGTAGATGGGAAACCTTTTTATTGGCTCCAAGAATTTCTTATAAACTGTTTTAAGTTTCAGTGCTGGTGCTTTCTTGACTTTAGCTAATGTTTTTAGGCAGGAATGAAGATTCAGATTCCTGACATGGTAATAAAGTCATTTTCAGGGATAAATATCCAATGTTGGCAGTTCTCTACTCATGTCATCAGAAAAGCCACCAAGTTTACATAATTTTAGCCTTTGAGAACAATCCCATGACTGATTCTGGAACAATAGTGATTATAAGATGTCATCAAATATTAAACTTCTTCCAGTTTTTAAGATGAGGAAATATGAAAAGCAAATAGCATCTTGGCATGATGAAATATAGTTTATTTTCTTTATCTATGAAGAACAGTAATCATTATCAATATTACCCAGAACTTTACTATATTTCAAAATTATTTTGACTGCATTCTTCCAATTATTTATTATAGGCACTATCAGAATAACTCCTAAGGATGCTCGTTGGGTTGGAGTTTGGTGGTTAAATTTCCTTATATGTGGAGCACTATCCATTGCTTCTTCCGTACCATTCTTTTTCTTACCCAAAAATCCAAATAAACCACAAAAAGAAAGAAAAGCTTCAACATCTTTTCATGTGACCTCAGAAAATGAAGCAAAGAATCAAACAACTAATTTGACCAGCCGTAGACAACATAATACTCTAAATATGACTGGTAAGTATTTCACATTCATAGTAACCACAGTGAAAGGGAAGAGTACTTTTAAAAAATAACTTGTATCCAAGTCATCTGGAGTTAGCTTTATTATGTGCTAAATTTTGCTGAATCACTTTTTCTAAAATTCTTGTTAAAATTAGTATTTCTTGAGCATATAACAAATTCAATAGGATTATATTTGTGGTCTTTAGCATGGAGAAAACAACCAAAGACTAAAAAAATCTGTTCTTTATAAACCAAAGAGTATATATTAATTTTTAAAAATTTAAATTTTTTGTGGTGCTGATGTTCAAACATAGGGCCTCAAATATGCTAGGCAAGTGCTCTACTGCTGAGCTATATCCTCAATCCCCTCTTTACAAAATTATATAATATAGACTATGAGTAAAAGTTAAAACAGCTGTAGTGTTTCATTCATTCACTCATTCATTCATTCAGCAAATGGTATAGGCACCATACATACCTATTGTTGTTGTTAGGTGCTGTCAAGTCAGGTGTGATTCAAAGTGACCCTCACATGGTTTTCAATGGCTGATTGTTTGGGGATTGCTTCAGGAGTGTCCTTCTCCTGTTTTTGCAGTGCTGGGGATCAAACCTGGGTTCTCAGAGAGTGTGAAGCAGCACTCTGCCAACTGAGCTAAACCCCAGCCCATACATACCTAGTATCAGAGCATTGCCTCTTTTTCCAAGAATGTGTAATTCTTCCCAAGATTTTACTTGATACTGAGAAAAAATATACAGACAATTGCAATAAAATACTTTAAGTACCACATTCAGGTTAAATTTAATTATTCTTAGGTAGAGACTGTGGGGTAAGAAGGAACGCAAGGGAGGTTCTTCTCTAATTAGAGTGAAATTTTTTTCTTGTTAATTGTATTGAGAAAAATATTACTTGTCAATATGTTAAAAAATATAGTGGGTACATTGTTCTTGTTAGGTACGATTGAGTCCATCCAACTCATAGTGGCCCTATGTATAGCAGAATGAAGCAGTACCCAGCACTGTGCCATGTACATGATCTTTTTATGTTTGAGTCCATTGTTGCAGCCACTATCTTTCTTCTCATTTTGAGTTGCGCCACATCAGCAGAAGGAGGTCCAGGGGCTTTACTCCATTCCTGTTGTTAAGGTCAACATTACTTGGAGGATGCAACTCTTCCTCAGTCATTTCTTGAATGTCTTCCAACCTGGGGGCTCATTTTCTGGCACTATATTTGACAGTGCTTCTCTGCTATTCATAAGGTTTTCAGTGGCTAATTGTTTCAGGACTGGGCTGCCATGTTCTTCTCCCCAGTTATCTTCTGGAAGTTCAGCTGAAACCTAACCACTTTGGGTGGCCCACCTGGTATCTGAAATACTGGTGAAGTAGCTTTCAGCATCATAGCAACATGCAAGTAATAGTTAAAATAATTGGAGTCCATAATGTGAATTGGGATACTTCATCACTTGATAGTAACTTCCCTTTCAAATATAAGTCCTAGGGGCTATTGGAGAACCCCTGGTAAACCATACTCAGAAAAATGATCCAGCAGCTGCCAGAGAAAAAACAGTCATGAGGTGTTGATAGTAGTGTACAGAGGAAAGATGTTGGTGAAATAGTAGAAGCCAAATGAGTGTAACACCTACACACTTGGCCACCTTTTCACATAGATGTTAAAATTAGATTACAAATACTCATATTTCCCAAATTATTTCTCTCATCAATTCCTCCATTTATCCATGTTATTGTTATTTTCTTCTCTCCATCAATGCATCCCAAGAACAATGGTATGCTGGGCACACCTTGCCTTGGCTCATGAAAAAGTATAGTTAAATTTTTATCAACATTGGTAGTTTGAAATTAGCCAGGGCAGGGTAATTTATCACAATGTATGACTGTAAATTGGGAAATACTATAAATTGGGGCTTGTTTCCCTAATAATTAGTTTTTAAATATAAGTACACTACTGAGTTAGAAGTTTTAGAAATTTAACCTTTACATTAAAAAATAGCATATCAAGAAATTTTCATTTTGTATATGTTGTGTTTCTACTCTCCCATATCAAATTCATAAACATTAGTAGATTGTCTAAACATATAAGAACTAGTTTTGACTATATGACCAAAAAGAATAGAAAGGATTATGCAGCTTCTAATACAGGACATTTATAAGCATCAGCTATATTACCAATTGTGTTTGTAAGATAGTGACTAAATAGTAAAAAGGACCTTACCCGTGTGCCTATTAGAAATGGAAGAAACAATGAAGAACACCAAAAGAAGACAAAACTATTGAGTATATTCAATGTGCTCTTGAGTAGAACTAAAACTGATTGGTTATTGTTAGGCAGGACCTGTTATAAAATGGTACCTTCCTATAAGGTGGTGCCTTCTTCTACCTATCATGCCCCAGTCCTCAAAAAGCTCGCCAAAAAAAGCCTGCCAAAACCTAACTCCAAATCTGCCCTGGGCCCAACAACTGATGACTACTTCCTTTTCCCTCTTCCAGCCTATCAGAACCTTCCATGCACCCACTTCCTACCTATCTGGTTGTGGCACGTCAATCACCCCTCCCACCTAGAGCTCATAAAAGCCTTGCCCCTTCCTCTCCCAGCTGCTGCTCTCTCCTTTGCTACAGACAACCCCAGCAACTTCTCCCAAATAAAGGTCTGCTAGAATTTAGGGGTTTTCAGCTTCTTACCTAACAGTTATATATATAATAAAGGAAGACTGAGGGTGTAGCTCAGTGGTACTGGCCTCACATGCACAAGGTACTGAATTCAATCCCCACTACACTACACTACAATAATAACTACAGGAGCAGCAACAACAGCAGCAGCAGCACAGAAAGGAAGGAAGATTTCAGACCATTACAAAAACAATAAGTTACTAATAGAACTGTCCAAAACAGAGCAATTGATTTTGGAGCCAGTCAGCTTAAGATCACTTGAATTACTTGTTGACTCATTTAAAGATACATAATGGATCATGGTTGTGTAGAAGTTCAAAGTAAAGGACATCTAAGCCTCCACTATCTCAAAAGTTCAGTAACTTGAATTTATGTGCTCCATTTCTTTTAGTCATAGTTTACAACTCACTGAGGATGCTTCACAAATCAGTACTGGTATTCACTGACTGGAGAGTCCTATCGAGAGTTTAGTATTTCAGCCTAATCATTTACAATGTTGCTTATTCCTACAACATTGTATTCTTGTATCTTTTTTTCTCTTTATGCTATTTGTACTAATACTCTTTTCTTATTATTAGCAGATGAAAATATTTCTCTGTTAACATCAGGTGGAAGTCTTGCTTATAACAATAGCCTATGGAAATTGTTAAAGGTCTAAGGAGCAAGATCTTTCAAAGCTCTTATCATCCATTTCTTGATCACTATATCTGGTTTTGTCTAATTTAACTCTGATACTTCCTTCTGCTCTTCTATGTACTTCCTTCACCTTTAACTCCTATTATAGCTGATTGACACAGTGACTGCAGAACTAGATCACAAAATTCCTGCCATGGACAGAGGTTGAGAATTTGTTATATAACTGTCTATAGGCACAGTTTGTTGTACTCTTTCTGTCATAATATCACTAGAGATACATCATTATCTCCCTCCTCTCCTCCTTGCCTCTTAAAACAAGTGATTTGTAATGCTGACAAACTTACTGGGGTAGTATTTATGGTAGGAAAATTGTATGACAGGTAACAAGGTGTCTGAATACTCGTATTAAATTGATCTTTAAGATTTTTGAATATTAGCAGTCTTATTTCTGTGACTTTTGGATTATACTATAATTTAAATTTCTGTTTAGCAATTAAATTATTAATATACCAATACATTATTACACACTGATAAATAAGAAATATTCCATGTAAGATTTACATTTGTTTCTTAGCATGCTGCCTACTATTCAACTGAAAACCCAGTATTTGTTGAATGTATAAATAAATAAATGAATTAATATGTATGCAATAGTATGGTTGAATGTGAAGAATTACCAAATATTAAGTGAACAAAGCAGGTTACCAAATATGTACAATTTAATTTTAGGGTAAATTGAGCTAAATAAATAAATACTGATATGTGTATGGAAAATATTGACAAAATATAATTTTAAGACTGTTGAGAGTAGGATTTCAGGGTACCCTCAGTTTCTGTGTTATGTATTTAATAAATTTAAATCTTATATAACATAATTACAAGATTAGGGTATAATATATAAGTTGCATTATAATATTTTCTTTGTTATGCAATTTTAAGGTTTTTTCCAGGCCATGAAAACCATCCTGACTAATCACCTATATGTTATATTCTTGTTTATGACACTGATGCAAACCAGCTCCGTTATTGGTTCCTTTGCTTATGTATTCAAATACATAGAGCAACAGTATGCTCAGTCAGCATCTCAGGCTAACTTTTTGTTGGGTAAGACATATTGTTTGCCTGTTTGCTTGATAGTGATTTACTACTGAATCATTGTATTCCAGATGCCATTTTGTTGTAAATATGGTTTTACATTTGGGTAAACAATTTCCATTAAATGTGTCAATCTTGTGATAGTATCATGGTTCTGTATTTGAAGTTGCATCTCATATTGTTGGAAAAGTTATATGCGAATGGAACATTTAGACATCATAACTGCATAATTACATCTTATAATTTAGTACTGAGATCCTGAGACAAATCATTTTGTAATGTGATCATTATAATTCTGTAACTTATGGGCTTTGAAATGAGGACTCAGCTACTTACAAAAAATAGGACATTGATTTGGCCCAAATGAGAGAAAATTAAATGCACTGTAAAATATGCCTAATTAAAAAGAAATATATTTTAAAGAATTTTTTGCTATATCTATTTTCATTAACATATTGAGATCTGCTTATTAAAGAAATGTTTTCTTATATCATTCTCTTCACAATTCCAATATTGTAGAAATATTATAGATACTCAATAAAAATTTGTTGGATTTAACAGTAATATCAAGTGGTATATGACTAGACCGTAAGTAAATTAGAAAATAATAATTTGAAAATGAATTTCCTAAAGCACTGGACCAGAATATGTGTGATTCTCTGATTGAACTAAACTTTAAACTATAAAGTTCAAATTTTGACTTCTAATAACATAGTCCAGCCTGAATTTTTTGTTAGAGGAGGCTTCATCCTTAATAACTCTTATAGGAAAATGAAATGGAAAATTTATAAGAGGGATCAACTATTCTGAGTACTGTATATAGACTATATGTTTTGATGAATAAAGAAGATATATTAACTCAAATATTTAATTCCAAAATACTGGACAAACTTGGAGTGGGTTCTTGAGTACTAGACCTCTTTATTCTGAAAGATGTAACAGATTTTAGATGATAGGATCAAAATCTCATAAACAGAAACATGGTGTGTTGCAATTATTTTTCAGTAAAAAAAGAAAAAAAATCTCACATAGAAATCCTCAGTTCACAGACAGGCACAGTAATACATGCCTGTAATCCCAGCACTCAGAGGCTGAGGTGGCAGGATCAACACGAGGTCAAGGACAGCCTGGGTGACATAGTGAGTTCCAGGTCAATCTAGGCTACACATCAGGACCATATCTGTATCTCAACAAATGAAAAGACAGCGGAAAGAAGGACAAAGGAAGGAAGGAAGGAAGGAAGAAAGGAAGGAAGGAAGGAAGGAAGGAAGGAAAAAAGAGAAAGAAAGAAAGAGGGAGGGAGGGAGGGAGGGAGGGAGGCAGGCAGGCAGACAGGCAGGCAGGCAGGCATACTCATTTCAGATACAAATAGTCTCAGACATAGCTTTTTACTGCTGAGGAAATCAAACTCTCATCTTTGGTTCATTGTTGTTAGGTGCCATCAAATTGTGTACAACTCATAGCAACCCTATGTACAACAGAACAAAACACTCCCCTACACTGTACCATGCCTGGCACTGTATCAGTGCTTCTTTCCTACTCACAGGGTTTTCAATGGCTGACTGTTTTGGTATTGTTTCAGGAGGGGCTGCCAAGTCCTTCTCCCACTTTTGCAGTGCTAGAGATCAAACCCAGGGCCTCAGAGAGTGCAGCATAACACTCTACCAGCCCATTATCTCTGACAGGAAGAAATTATTTTTGTCTTTCCCACATGGTATACTGGTCTTCTAGCACCATTTTGGCCTTCCATTCTTAAGTAGTAACACAACTGTATGAATATGAATATTTGTAGTCAGGAGAGACCAATCCCTGGAGAAAGACATCCTGTTTGGGAGAGGGGCAGGTCAACGAAAAAAAGGAAAACCCTCCACTAGATGGATTGACACAGTGTCTGCAGCAATGGGCTTAAACATAAATATGATTGTGCACCTGGCACAGAATAGCGAAGTGTTTCAATCTGCTGTACATAGGGTCACTATGAGTCAGACTCAATTTGATCAAACCTAACAACAACAACAGTATACTTTGTTCCATATGTAAAGATGTTGCAAAAAAGCCATACTTATATAATTGCAACGTTTTTCTCTTTTGTTTCTAGGAATCACAATCCTACCTACTATTGCAACAGGAATGTATGTGGGAGGATATATCATTAAAAAACTCAAATTGACCTTGGTTGGAATTGCCAAACTATCATTTTTGACTTCCTTAATATCTTTTTTACTTCTACTATTATATTTTACTCTAATCTGTGAAAGCAAATCAGTTGCTGGCCTAACCTTGACCTATGATGGGTTTGTATATATCACTATATCAATTTCATACTGTGTTAACTATCTAATGAAACAACTCTGTCTTTTCTGACCTAATAGGGCAGGAAAAAAACTTTTTTAACTAACTTTTATTTTATTTGAGAGAAATTTCAATTTATCATTTTTTACAGTGTACGTTTCTCAAGATATCAAAAAACTGTTTTTATTTCTTCTTTAAAGAAAAATTACTTAGTTTTTAATAATAACTCTCATTCATGAGGGACTTACAATGTGTGGTAAAGTCTTAATCATAACCACTACAATCTTGGCCTGGGTCATGAGAGTAATATAGATGACATTTTTCAAAAACGGCCTACCAACTTTTATCTACAGTTCATTTTGATGTTTAACAACTATCTTATATTGTACTGCATTCTTTATGTGCACTAATACTCTTTTTTCTGGTACTGTTTCCATTGGAAGTAGAATTACTAAGTATCCTATATATAATTTCATGTTAGACATTGTTGTTGATGTTAGGTACCATCGAGTCGGTATCCAACTCATAGCGACCCTCATAGGGTTTTCAATGGCAGATTGTTTTGGGGATTGCCTTGGGAGTGGGTTGCCACATCCTTCTCCCATTTTTGTGGTGCTGGGAATCGAACTCAGGACCTCAGAGACTGCAGAGCGGCGCTCTTCCAACTGAGCTAAATCCCAGCCCCATGTTAGACATTGGAGAACTTTTATTTGTCCATTATTATTACATAATATCAACTATGCCTAGTACTTCAGTCTACCCTAAATCATATACAAGATTCATATACAGACTTAATCATCTTCTGAATATAGCTAACAGCATAAAGTTAGGAAGGTTCACATTCAAGCAATAAGCAAACATCTTTGGATCACAGTTTGGTAACCATCTGCTACTTTCTGTTGTACTACCTACTGCTGGCCTGAGATTTCAAAAACTGAATCCTCTGAAGGTTCCATTTTAACTTGTCAAATCTTCCCACTTCACCTAAACACCATCTCATCCTTGGAGGCTTGCCAGGCTAATTCCAAATTGTCTTCCTGCCTGCTCCTAATCCTGACTGTTATTGATTGTTACCACTCTCCACTACCTACTTTAGCAATTCAAAACAGAATGTAGCTGGAACACTGAGTTTTAGAGGTGAAAGAACCATAGAGAACATCTCAGGCTTCTTACATCCTTTCCTTTATTAGTTACAATTTAGAGAAATTGTAACTTGCTTGAAGTCATGTAAGTACAGACTTAATCCAACTTCACACCATTATTTCCAAGGGTACCCTGGTTAGGAGGGCAAGTGTTAGCCTAAAGGCTTTTCCCTGGAAACAAGTACAGTCATGTGTCATTTAATGACAGACATAAGTTCTTTGAAATGTGTCATTGGCCAATTTCATCACCATGTGAACATAGCAAAGTGTACTCACACAGGCCGTGACAGCTACATCACTAGGTGATATAATGAGACCCCCATCTCATATGTGGTCAGTTGTTGACAGCATCAGGGTTATGGAGTGAATGATTACAAAGGGTGCCAAAAATATATATATACATTTTAAATATTAAAATTGTAATACTCAATATACCAATAACGAAAGATGAATACAAGTCATGTTTGACTTTTGCAATTACAAGGATGCTCAAAATGGTTATTATTATAAGTCAATTTGATTTCAAAAAGTAATATGTACATACCATTTCTTAAAATGTATATAAATTTTTTTAGCACTTGGTCTCTATGAGTCAGACCTGATTCCATGGCCCCTAACAAGAGCATAGAGTAACTTTACCTTTTCTTCAGAAGAAGACACAGAGAATTCTATGAGAGTTTTGTCATTCAATAAAATTTTATTGAGTGCTGCCTCAAAAGTGAATGTCCTCAATTTTTATCAAGATTTTTATAAAAAAAAGAACAATATGTAAAATCTATAAGCAAAAAATGACAAATAATATGCATCTTGTAATTTTATCCATGTTACAAAATTATATTTTAATAATGTAAACCACATTATAAAGTAAATCATTACAAAGCATATTATAGTTTCATTTTTAAAATATATGGAGTGGGCTCGGTGTAGCTTTAGTTGTAGAGCACTTGCCTAGCATGCTCCCAGCCCTGGTCTTTCAGAACTGGTTTTATTTGTCTGATCTTTCGAAATTGATTCATAGATATTTGACAATGCTGAACTCTTTTTTTAAGCCATTAAGATGCAGATTCTAAAATTCAACATAACTCTAATAGACTCACATGTCTTAATGATATTACCTTACTAAAGAAAATCTGGGTCTTGGAAAAATGAAGTGATATGTCTAATATAAAATTTCTTGACTTATTCTCCAAAATCCTTTTTCAGGTCTTACATATTCTCTCTGCTTTCTTTTTTTAGTTTTATATTTTCCAAGTCATAAGTTATGGTTTCCTAGATGGAGGGTGAAAAAGTGAATAAGCGTTAAAAAAGTACTTTGCCAGTTTGACATCATCCCATCAAATTTCTCTATTGGACAGAAAATGCTTTCTCTAATTTCTCTCTCTCTCTCTCTCTCTCTCTCTCTCTCTCTCTCTCCTCTTCCCTTTTCTCTTCTCTTCCTTGCCATCGTTGACTTCTCTTCCTCCTCCTCCTCCTCCTCTTCTCCTTCCTTCCCTCCTCCTCCTTCTTCTTCTTTTTTCTCCTTCTTCTTCCTTCTCCTCATCCTCCTCCTTCTTCTTCCTCTTCCTCTTCCTCCTCCTCTTCTCCTTCTCCCCCCCTCCTCCTCCTCCTTCTTCTTCTTTCTTCTCCTCATCCTCCTCCTTCTTCTTCTTGCTTTTGCTCTCATCTATCATATGTTTCCAGAATTAATCCAGTGGCATCTCATAAAGACATACCACTTTCTTACTGCAACTCAGACTGCAATTGTGATGAAAGTCAATGGGAACCAGTCTGTGGGAACAATGGAATAACTTACTTATCACCATGTCTAGCAGGATGCAAATCTTCAGGTGGCAATAAAAAAACAAATAATACAGTGAGTATTAGTTTTTACTTTCTCTCCTCTCCTTAAACAAAACCACAGTTTAGATTTAACAATTAGTTATCAAATATTTCTATAACTGAGGTTTCCAGCAAAAAGATTCCAATGTTATCTGTCATTGTGATGGCTGTGATGTTGTATAAACAAAACTTTATATAAAGTCTTGCTTAGAACACAATCAGGTTTTTCTATTACTTGAATTCTAATTTGAGATCACTTTGCTGTTTGGTGACCCTTTGGAATATGAATGCATTGAGAGTTATTAGGAAGCATGTCATTTGACTGAACAGTATGATTTCCATTAAGATGGGGTTACTTTTTCCTTCAGAGGTTAGGGGAAATTCCTGGGTCAGCCCTTGGGAAATTATACAATTTTGTGTGTGTTGTTGTTGTTAGGTGCCATAGAGTTGTGTCTGACTCATAGTGACCCTATGTACAACAAGTGAAACACTCCCTGACACTGTGCCATGCCCAGCATTGTGCCAGTGCTTCTTTGCTATTCGTAGGATTTTCCATAGTGGATTGTTTCAGGAGTTGATTGCCAGGTCTTCCCTGGCCTACAGCATCTGGTATTTCCAGGTAGTTTCCCACCCAAGAACTAGCCAGGCTAACCCTGCTTAGCTTCCAAGATCAGGCAGGATCATATGCCAGGGTGATATGGCTGCAGACTAATTCTGTGTATAGATTTTATTAATCTAACTCTGAGCTCACTACTCTTTGACTTGCCAAAATAATAACTGTGCTTAATGCTCATGTGACCATGCAGTACTTGCCTTCTAGTTCAGAATTCCCCAAAGCTATCAATTCTACCCAGGATAATTTAGTATTGCCCATGTATCCTATGGAAATTCCATTTTCCTCTTCACTCAAAGCATTCTTTCCATGTGAGCTATGGGTTTTTCTTAATCCCCTGGGCATCTCCCAATAGTTGGACATCATTTGTGATGTTCCTCATACCCCAACTGTACTCAACATCTCACAAATTTGGGTAACTACTTCCTGGACCCCTTTTCTACTACCAACAGTAGTAATATAACTAGCTATGACCATTGAGACAGAGTCTCACTATATAGTCCTGCTGGCCTTGAAATTGCGATCATCCTGCCACAGCCTCTGAGTACTGGGATTACAGGCATGTGTCACCACACCTGGCATGATCACTGCTTTCTGCCACACCCTTCAAACTTTTTCAAACTTTTCTCTCATTTTCTTTCTTATAATCCTACCAACTACACTATGGAAGCCTGCAGCCATAGCCCCGTGGCATCCAATCCTGCCAGATCTTGGAAGCTAAGCAGGGTCAGGCTTGGTTAGTACTTGGATGGGAGACCGCCTGGGAACACCAGGTGCTGTGGGCTTGGGAGAAGGACCTGGCAACCCCCTCCCAATCAATCTGCCATTGAAAACCCTATGAACAGCAGAGAAGCACTGGCAATAGTGTTTCACCTGTTGTACGAAGGATTGCTATGAGTCAGATACCAACTCGATGGCACCTAACAACAACAACATACTATGGAAAGACGTGGCAGATTTTAAACAATAAAGTACCCTAGATTCTCTGTCCCCTACGTGTGTCTGTCAGCTTGTGTGGGGGCTCACATGTTGCTGTGATGCTCAAAGCTATGCCACTGGTGTTTCAGATACCAGCAGGGCCACATATGGTGGATAGGTTTCAGCTAAGCTTCCAGATTAGGACTGTCTAGGGAGAAGGACCCAGCAGCCCACTCTGAAACAAGTAGCCACCGAAAACCCTGTGAGCAGCAGAGAATCACTATCAATATAGTGCTGGAAAATGAGACCCCCAGGCTCTAAGATATTCAAGAAAAGACTGAGGAAGAGTTGCCTCCTCAAAGTCGAGTAGACCCTAATAATGGGAATGGAGTAAAGACCTTGGGACCTCTAGTTGTTGATGTAGTGAGAAGAAACGCAGTGGCTACAACAAACAAAAAGATCATGTGCATGACAGAGTGTTGCATAGTGTTTCATCCTGTTGTACAAAGGGTCGCTATGAGTGTGAGTATGACCTGACTTGACAGCACCTAACAACAACAAGATTCTCTGAAGCTGGGCCACACGTTTGATAAATGGGTATAAACATAGTCCAAAGTGTCTTGTTAAAAGCCCACATCTCATATTCATGGCTATAGTGTCTTTCACTAAGAGGACCCCAATTTATTCCATGGTCCCATGTGGACTGCTGGTGAAGGCCTAGAAGAAACATTATGTTAGATTCTCAAGACAGTTCTGTCATACTTGTGTCACCCATGGTGCAGCAGAGAAATGCAGCTCAGCATTGCTACCTAACCTGAGGAGTTTCCCTAGTCAGGAATGTAGCTTCACCACAGAAATATTTTGCAGGATGAGTCCAACAAAGGAGAATGAAACAAAGCTAGTTTAATAGCATGTGTTCAATACATAAACACAGACCTCTCAAGAGAGGAGAGAGAGAACCCCTTATATGTCTTTACAACACATGCACACCCATACACACAAGTGCACGTGTGCAGCTTTTGCAAGGTGGGTTTACAGAAAGATGTATAAGGGAGTTGTCTGGGCATATGCTGACTATAAACATATTCCCTAATCCCATTTGTGAGTTTAGGTTAAACTCAAAATTTTCATGAATTTTGAGCCTAAGCATAGCTTATTGCTATTTTAATATTTTTATTATTTAAAATGTTCTCAAAAATAACATCTCTCTGCAGGCAGTCCTCACAGCAATTTTCTTGGTAGTTGTGTCAAAGCTCTTAATTTTTAGCTGGTGAGATTCAAACCAGATCCTGCAGTGACAGCTCTTTCCCTTTCCATGTCCCCCAAACTTCACTGTTTTTCTAGCCTGCCTCACATGGACACATCATCTTCTAAATCCTGGCAGTGGCTTTACTACTTTGGAACTACTGCTAAATTCTTCTACTAAACCCTTACTAATAACCATCTCTTATTAAATAAGGGACATTGTACTGAAGTTTGGTCATACTGGCCTCTGTGCTTGCTCAGTATAGAACTCTTCAATATTATTCTTAGTTGAAAAAAAAAGAAAGACAGTAAAATTTCAAGTATAGATTCAAATTCTTCCTCAATTCCTCCTTCAGTAATTGGATTTTAGCATTAGCAGACTCAATGTAACTTCCCTTAAACTTTTTTAGCCTAAAATCACAACAGAATTTATTAAACCAACCTATATAAACTATAATGGGAGAAGGGCCTGGCAATCCACTCCCAAAGCAGTCCCAAAACAGTCAGCCATTGAAAACCCTATGAGGGTCGCTATCAGTTAGATACCAACTCGAAAGCACCTAACAAAAGCAACATAAACTACCTGATTATTTAAAGCTCTAAAATCATGTGTTCCAAATTTTTTCTTTCTGTGCTCTGTTGATCACAGCATTCTGTTGTGTTGAACCTCTCTGGTAATAATAATACATTCTATTTTATTATTTGTCATTATGCTCTTGGTTGTTATTTTTGCTTCAAAAAAAAAAAAAAATCAAACACTCCTCCCTGGCTCGGTTTCCTATGAACTCAATCTCATTTTTGTGGGTAGCAGTACTTCCAGATATTTTTAGTGCTGCATCGTCTGGATACTGTCCCCAGTCCCCAGGCCATGTCCTTGATATTTAGTAGACATAGTTGTTGTTGTTGTTGTTGTTGTTGTTGTTGTTGTTAGGTGCCATCGAGTCGAGTACGACTCATAGAGACCCTATGTACAGCAGATCCAAACACTTGCCGATTCTGTGCCAGGCAAATAATCTTATTTATGTTTAAGCCCATTATTGCAGACACTGTGCCAATTCAGCTGGTGGAGGGTTTTCCTCTTTTGCATTAACCTGCCACTCTCCCAAACATGATATCCTTCTCCAGGGATTGATCTCTCCTGACTACATGTCCGAAATATGTAAGACGCAGTCGGGCCATTTTTGCTTCCAAGGAGCACTCTGGTTGCACTTCTTCTAGGACAGATTTGTTGGTTCTTTTGGCAGTCCATGGTATACTCAATAGAGGTCTCCAGCACCACAATTCAAAAGCATCAATTCTTTTTCTGTCTCTCTTGTTCAATGTCCAGCTTTCACAACCATATGATGCCACTGAAAATATCATGGCATGAGTC
>VMDO01011301.1:0-35713 GCA_007922755.1 Pedetes capensis
TTTTTTTTTTTTTTTTTAACAAGCTCTCATTATGTAGCCTAGGCTGGCCTGTAACACTTGCCCAACCAGCCTAGTCTCTTAGTGCTGGGACTATAAGCATGTGCCACCACGCCTTGCTAATAATGTCAGTGCTTCATTCAGTTACTCAGAGAAAATGTAGCATAGTAACTGAAATTTTAACCGTGTCATCGGGAGACTGGATTATTAATTTAAAATGTGGTAACTAAAATTAATGCATATTAAAACAATGCAAAACAAGTACTGTCTGTATATTTTTCACTTCCTTATGCCAAGAATTTGGAAGAATCTTAGGGAGAGAATACAGCCTGATCCCTACCTCCTAGCCCCATTTTTATACAAAGTCTTTCCTTTACATGCTTATCATAGAAGCTGGAATTCCACCGATGGTCAATTATCCCTTTCTGGTAATATATTGCCCAAATTTGATCAATATTTACACTGTATGTATGCACTTTTCTGCAGGTAAGGAAGACAGTGGAAAACAGGTAAAGATGGCCCCTGACAAATGGAGTCTTCATTTTAATGTAGCAAGTCAGAAGACAAAGTTAGCACATAAATCTAAAGCACGATTTCTGACTATGATATTTTCTTTGGAAAAAATCGAAAGGAGGATAATGATAAAAGTGAGGCCAATGAGAGTGGGGAGGACACTGTAGATTGACGGGTGAGCAAGGCCCCTCTGAGATTCCAAATGAGCTGAGTCTTTCATGAAGTGAAGGAACCAGATCACAAAGAAATGAAATGAAAATGAGTTCGGAGTGTTTGTGAAGAAGCAAAGCTTGTGGCTGGGTCCCACGCAAAAGGAGGGGAGTTAGGGGACAGGAAACAAGAGGCTGGGCCAGATTACAGAAGACATTGGAGGCCACGGCAAGGAAATTGGGTTTTATTCTAACTATGATGGGAAAACATGGAACATTTTTATGCAAAAGACTAGCATAAGAGCTTTGTGTAGCTGGAAATATATCTCAGATGGATGACAAGCTGTTGCCAGTTGGAAATAGAAATGACAATTCTGTAGCTGAACAGAGAGGAATAATTTTGGATGATGAGTGCCAGCCACACTGAGTAAGTCTAATTGGGACCCCACAGTGCAGGGACAGGAGTGCCCCAGGGTGTCAAGGACCAGCAGGAAGACAATGGACACCTCTGGCAGGAGGCAAAACCATATGATAACTCATCTCCTGGCAGGGGGAGCTGAGCCAACAGCAATCCCTGCAAGCAGACACAGAAGCTTCCTGCTCTTCTCCCTATATGATGGGCACCACTGTCTGGCATCATTTCTCTTTTTTCATTCATTGTCACTAACCCAGGTCGCCTACACCCAATGGAGGTAGATGCTGCTGAGAAGCAGCAGAAATTCTCTCTCAACACTGTTCTGGAAATCACTGAAGGAAGTTGACTTTTTCTACAATGCTTTGGGTACTGAAAGTAAATGTGGGTTCTATACACTAGGAAGAAATCAGACTGAGAACCCTTCCCAAAATAGGAGCCAAGGTCCACTGCTAACACAACTGCAGTAGGCTGGGTGGTGGAATGAGGACTGCTGGGGCTTTGAAGTCACATAGGCTCAGGTTCAAATTCTAGGGACACCATTTCATTTCTTTGAATCTCAGCTTCCAATTTGTATGGAAATGGGTATTATAACCATTCAGACTCCACAATGTTCCTCTGGAGATCAAATGAGGGAAACGCATAATATATAAAAACTCCTAGTGTGTAACGAGTGTTAAATACTTAATGTATGTAAAATTGAGTATATGAAAATCTCTGGCACCTAATAAGTGCTCAGTTAGATTAGATATTTACTTTCTCCCTCTTACCACTCTTTTGGGCTGGGATTTAGCTCAGTTGGAAGAGCGCTGCTCTGCAGTCTCTGAGGTCCCGAGTTCAATTCCTAGCACCGAAAAATGGGAGAAGGAGGTGGCAACCCACTCCCAAGGCAATCCTGAAACAGTCAGCCATTGAAAACCCTATGAGAGTCGCTATGAGTATGACTCAACTCAATGGCACCTAACAACAACAACTACTCTTTTACTTCCCTTTCTTCCTGTACTCTTTTTCAGTGGTTTTTGTTGTTGATTTTTGTTTGGTTTTTCACTTTTGTTTTTTGTTGTTGTTGTTGTTTGTTTGTTTGTTGGGTTTTTTGTTTTGATAGGCTGCCTCTGGCCTAGAACTTGTGATTCTTTTGCCTTCACCTCCCTAGTCACTGGGATCACAGGCATGTACTACCACGCCCAGCTCCTTCCTTCCCTTAAATGGGATTCATGATAGAGCCAGACTATACAAAATTTCTCTCAGCATTAAAATATTATTAAAAGGTTACAGGATTAAGAATTTAATAATCAGAGGATCAACAGAACAACAGAGCTAGGCATGATGACACACACCTGTAATCCGAGCCCTTGGGGAGGCAGGCTGAGGCAGGAGGATCTGTGCCTTCAAGGCCAGCCTGGACTACATGGCGAGATCCTGTTAAACAGAGAGAGGGAAAGAGAAAGAGAAGAGGTAGGAGGGAAGGCAGGCAGGCAGGCAGGCAGGAAGGCAGGCAGGCAGGCAGGCAGGAAGTCAGTCAACAGAAACATTCAATATTGAGCATTCCTAGGGGAGGTGGAGAGAAGATCCAATCAGTAGCCCTCTTGCAGTGCTATTTTATGTAGCAGTCTGTTAAAATGATGGCTGTGGCATTCAGCCCTGTCCTGGCCCTGGAGCAGCAGTAGACAATTCCATATGCACAGAGCACTTTGATGCAGATGTGCTGTGAATTGCATGGCGGAAGAGGGCCCTCCAGGCAGGCTGGCTCATGAGAACATTCTATACTTTTTAAAAGATCAAATGACTGTGAAATTGAGATGAATGTTAAAATCAGAATGGCAAGCTAGACAACAATCTGGAATGGTCATCCTGCTAATTTCTTTGTCATTCAGCCCAAGCAGGGAATACCCCAGAGATTAATGGCATTCGATTTATTTGATGCACAAACTGCATTCTCAACACCAAGCTAAACTAGGCAGTGAGACCACATGGATGAATGTACACAAAGAGAAGCAGGGGCTGGTTGCAGTGATGCACGGCTGTAGTCCCAGCAGCTTGAGAGGTGGAGGTGGGAGGATGATGCAAGCTCAAGCCCCATCGGATCCACATAATGAGTTCCAGGCCAGTCTGGGCTACTTCACAAAAGAAGTTATATGAGCCAGGTGTGGTGGTGCATGTTGTACCAAGCGGCTTGACCCCAGAAAAATACTCCAAGACACAAACAAACGGATTGGGAGCAGAAAAGTTTATTTAGACCAGCCGGCCAGCTACTTTCAGTCCTGAGAGTGGACTTTCAGAAAGCAGTATCCAACTCACATTGGTTAGGGGCTTTATAGGGTAGGGGCAGAGAAGCAGAATTACAGAAGCAGGAACTTTTTTACAGTAAAGGGGTGGGGGTACAAAGTAAGTTTACATTTTTCCAAAGCTCAGCCCATTATAGGTATTCCCGAATTTGACCTTTTACAAGGTTATTTTGTGACCCCACCTTTTTCTTAATCCAGCCCTTTGGCAGGCACAGCCATCTTGTGACACAGCTGCCCTTATCACCTTTTGTTGAGGGCTAGTTTTCAAGAAACCAGTGATTTTAAAGTGACCTTAGGCGTGGTTTCACAGGGCATACTTATAATCCCAGCTCCCCAAGAGGCTGAAGCAGGAAGATCTCAGGTTCAAGACCAGAGGCAGCCTATGCAATTTAGCAAGATCTTGCCTCAAAATAAAAATTTAAACTGGGCACGCAGTGGCGCATGCCTGTAATCCCAGCGGCTCGGGAGGTGGAGGCAGGAGGAGCGCAAGTTCGAGACCAGAGGCAGTCTGCGTAACTTAGCAAGACCCTGTCTCAAAAAGTAAAAAAATGGGCTGGGGGTGCAGCTCAGTGGTCCAGCACTTGCACATCATGCAAGCGTGAGGCCCTGGGTTCAACCCCCAGTACCACAAAAATAAAGAAATAAAGAAATAAATAAAATTTTTAAAAGGGCTGGGAGTACAGCTCAGTGGTAGAGCATTTGCCTATCACAAGGCCCTGGGTTCAATCCCCAATATTGCAAAATAATAAAAAGATTATGAATGGTCAATAATCTCATTAAAAACAGTCCAGCATAATTAGTCATTAGGGATATGCAAATTAAAAGTACAATAAAATGTCACCTCAAGCTCACATTTGGGAAAATGACAATACTAATTCCTGGCAAAGATGCTGAATAACTAGAACTTACATACTTTGTTAGGTGGATTGTAAAACGGAAACATTACTTTGTAAAATAACCTCATGATTTCTTTTAAATATATACACCTACACTAGCATTTCTACTCCTATATACTACCCAAGAAAAATGAAAATGCATGTCCACAAAATACTGTTATAACAATGTTCAAGCTGAGGGTTCAGTGCTGTAATTCTACTACTCAGGAGGGTAAGGCAAGAGGATCACAAGATCAAAACCAGCCTAGTTTACACAGTGAGACAATGATTCAGAAAACAAGAATGTGGTAGCTTTACTCATGAGAATCAAAAACTGGAAACAGCTAATTATCCATCAACAAAATGAATAAACAAGCTGTAGTATGTTCATGTAGTAGAACACTAATCAACTAGAAACAAAGAATTTTTTTTTTTTTTTGTGGTACTGGGGTTGAACCCAGGGCCTCACGCTTGCAAGTGCTGGACCACTGAGCTGCACCCCCAGTCCATTTTTTTACTTTTTGAGACAGGGTCTTGCTAAGTTAGCGTAGACTGCCTCTGGTCTCAAACTTGCGATCCTCCTGCCTCTGCCTCCTGAGCCACTGGGGTTACAGGCTTGCGCCACCACGGCTTCCTCTCCATTCTTGATGTCAGAATCTACCAACCTTTGGGACAAGAACATGGTTTGAATACAGGTATTTAATGTGGGGATTCAAGATGTCAGAGAGAAAACGGAGCTTGAAGAAAATTAGTTGTTCTTTGGACTTGGCTTTTTACTACATTGGCAGCTGTTTCAGGACAACCCAGTTCCAGTGTACAAGAACCAAACACAAGGTGTGATGAGACCAAAGAAAGAAGCAGAAAGATTGGAATTGCACAGAATGCCATTTGCTGGTGTCTCACTACTAGAAGTGTGACGTTGGCAGCAGCAAGACCAGATGGATTCTTATGATTTGGTCAGGAGGGACATTGGTCAGGACAAAAATGACTTTATCCAAGCTTCAGTGTACCTAATTTATCTCAAGGTAATATCACAGACTTCAGGGACATTCCTGGTACTGATAGCTGCAGAGTCCTAGAGCTGCACAGACCCCTCTGATGGTTTTGTTTATTTATGATATGCTGGGAAACTATGTGGAGAAAACTGACCACGGTCACTCCAGAAAAATCATAATGGTTTTGCTTGGCATGGTGCCTTATGCCTGTAATCCAGTTACTTGGGAGGCAGAGGCAGGAAGATCACAAGTTTCTGGCCAGAGGTAGCGTGTGTAACTTAGTAAGATCCTGACTCAAAATAAAAAATGGTTTAGGGGTGCAGCTCAAAGGTAGAGCTCTTGCAAAGTATATGCAAGGCCCTGGGTTCAATCTACAAGTACCACACCCCCCCACACACAAATCAATGATGGTTTCTACACAAGATGGCTGCAGTCAGGGTCAAGCTGAATCCAAACAATGGCTTTGAAAAAAGCACACATCTACTTCCTCTCTTGAAAGGGAAATACGGAATCATTGTGCCATCCTCATAGTTATCATAGGGCCAATGTCATAATGCTTGTGAACTTATTTGTGTGCTCCGTGTGCAGCCCTGGATGGGAATTCCATGCTTCCAAGAAAGGAAGGTACCATACAAGGGTGAGCATGTCCATTCCGTGTGGTGACTGGGTTTGGAACCTTCCCATAAACTCTGGGGGAAGCTATAAAACACACATATCAGAGCTATGCTACCCAAGATGCAAAGGAACTAAGTTGTTGAGGTATCTTTTGGGGAGTCTGATTCCTTGCACATCTGGCCTGCTTTGAACCTTGGTGGAGCCCTTTCTGCAAGTTTCTGGGGTGTATTGCAGCAGTAGGGGCTGAGGGGTTTGGAAAGGCACTAAGAACTGCTGCTCACACACTTTTCTAAATGGCATAAATTGCATCATGATGATTAGTCCATCTTTTCTTCCTTCCTTTCCTTCCCTCTCCCTTCTTTCCTTCCTTCCTTCCTATCTCTCTCTCTCTCTCTCTCTCTCTCTGTCTCTCTCTCTCTCTCTTTCTTTCCATAGTACTTGGGGTTTGAATTCAGGTCGTTGTACATGCTTTGCAAGCACTCTTCCACTGAGTTGTTCCCCCAGCCCATTTTTACTTTGTACAAGTCAGGGTCTCACTAAGTTACTCAGGCTGCCTCTGACCTCAAAATCACAATCCTCCTGCTTCTGCCTCCTGAGTTGCTGGGATTATAGGCAGGTGCCACTGCACCCAGCTGGATTGTTGTTGCTGGGTGCCATCAAGTTGGGTCCAACTCATAGCAACCCTCGTAGGGTTTTCAATGGTTGATTGTTTCAGGATTGTTTTCATTTCAGGAGTGGATTTCCACGTCCTTCTCCCATTCTTATGGTGCTGAGGATCGAACAGAGGACCTCAGAGAACACAGAGTTGTGCTCTACTGAGCTAAACCCCAGCCTCCCAGCCTGATTACTAGTCTTTAAAAGCCTCTCCAGCTCTACAGCCATACCACCCTGAATGCATCTGATCTCCTCTACAAACCTCTCCAACTAAATGCCTTTGCCTACATTTGTAATCTCAGCAACTTGGGAGGCTGAGGTAGGAGGATCATAGTCCCAGGACTGGAGGCAACCTGTTCAACTTAGTGAGACCCTGTCTCAAAATACAAAAAAAAAATAAAGTTCAGTAAAAGTTCAGTTGCAGAGCATTTGTCTAGAATGCAGAAGGCCCTGGGTTCAGTCCCCAGAACAACACAAAATTTACAATAAAATAAATATATAAATAAGTAACAATAAAAGAGCTTGAAGAACAGCTCAGTGGTGGTGTGCTTGCATAGAATGCACAAAGTCCTGGGTTCAGCCCCCAGTACTGGGGTTAAAAAAAAAAAAAAGAACTTTTTCTAGACTAGGGGCATAATTCATTGACAGAGGATTTTAATGAACAAGGTTTAATGTCTTAGATTTTGGCCACCTCTGAATTCACCATGACAATTTGTTAATTTATTTAAAACCTCGATTATAGTCAGTCATGACGGCACACACTGGTAATCATAGCATCCAGGAAGCTGAGGCAGAAGGACCTGGAGTTCAAGGGCAGCCAGGCTACACTGTGAGTTCCAAGCCAGCCTAAGGTTAAATAGCAACACCTTGTCTCAAAAAATAAAAAATTAAACAAACAAACAAATAAATCCTTGATTATATGGGAAGAAACATTGCTTTCTTGGATTCTGCATTCTCCCTCCCATCATCCGAAGCAGCAATTTGCAGTAACGATTGTCGTTCTTAGTGCCTACTGTTAGGTTCCATGGAGTCTGACTCATAGCAAAGCTATGTACAACAGGTGAAACAGTACTGTCAGTACTTCTCTGCCATTCATAAGGTTTTCAATGGCTGATTGTTTTTTTGGAATTGGGTTGCCAGGTCCTTCTCCCAAGCCTATAGCTTCTGGTGCTCCCAAGGCAGTCTCCCATCCAAGTACTAACCAGGCCCAACCCTGCTTTGCTTCCAAGATCTAACAGGATCTGATGCCACAATGGTACAGCTGCAGGCTTGCAGTTGTGATAATTGTAACAACAATAATGAAAATAATTGCTTCTGCCCCATGTAAGTATTCAATTGTAGATGACCAACACATAGAAAACAAAGCTGCACTTAAAAGCAGACCCTGGGCTTTCTGCAAACAAGTGTTTTTCAAGCTTTAATGAGTTTAAGAATCACCTGAGGTGTTCCTTAAGTGCAGATCCCAGGCCTCCCAGCAGGTCTGAGTGGAGGCCTGAGAGCGTGCATTTCAGCCAAGCTTCCAGGTGATGGTGACACCTCTGGTCAGTGCCCACTCCAAGCTGCATCAGGCTAGGCTCTTTTGCAAAGGACAGGCATACAAGGATGTGCATTTGTTGTTTCAATATTGAAAACAGGGCAATGAGCCCAGTACAGTGGCTCACACCTATAATCCCAGTGACTGAGCAGGCTGAGGGAGGAGAATTGCAAGTTCAAGGCTATAGGCAGCTTGTGTAACTAAGCAAGACTCTGTTTCAAGATAAAAACAAAAAATGTGCTGTGGGTGCAGCCCAGTGGCAGAGCATTTGCAAAGCATGTTTGAGGCCCTGGGGTTCAGGTCCGATCCCCAAGTACTGAAAAAAAAAGAAAAAAAATAACAGGGATGTTTAGCTCAGTTGGTAGAGTGCTTGCTTGCACTGAGGCCCTGGGTTCAATCCCCAGCACCAGAAAAAAAAAAGCAGGCTTGAAAATGGCAATAATTTTTCCTGACTGCTGGCCATATATAGAACTGTTTATATTAACTAACCTTTTAGGGGACTTGTCTTGGGTCTTCCAGGGCACGTTATAATGAAATTCTTTGGGTACATTCTCAATTACTAATCATGTACTAAAAAAATTGTGAGAGAAGTGAGGTTTAGATAGATGAATCTGTAGTTTAACACTATAATTTTCTGTTCAAACTGGCACACGTTTGAGAGTGAAAGGAAATAATAATTATACTAGAGTATATTATCACCCTGAGTTTAGGTATTTCGATGCATATGTAAGCGTTGTGTGAACAACTTGGCCTTAGGGTGTTGTTAAATCTTTCTTTCTTTTCTTTTTTTTTTTTTTTTTTTTTTTTTTTTTTTTTTTTTTTTGTTTTGTTTTTTTTGAGTCAGAGTCTTCCTAAATTATACAGGCTCTCCTTAGCTTCCTTGACTTGCTAGGATTACAGACATGCATCACTGAGCCTTTCCTCAAATCAATCTTCCTTCCTTCCTTCTTTGCTTCCTTCCTTTCTTTCCTGTTTGTCAAACTTAAAATGTTCCACACAAACACATTTCATTACAAGTAATCATAGTAGACAATCTCTAAACTTTTCAACTATGAACTCCAAGAACTTCTCTGGCAGATAGGTGTTCTCACACTTTCCTATCAAAAGTGTAGCTATTGGGCCGGGCGTGGTGGCGCACGCCTGTAATCCCAACGGCTCGTGAGGCAGAGGTGGGAGGATCGAAAGTTCGAGACCAGAGGCAGTCTGCGTAATTTAGCGAGACCCTGTCTCAAAAAGTAAAAAAAATGGGCTGAGGTGCAGCTCAGTGGTCCAGCACTTGCAGAGGATATAGGCACGAGACCCTGGGTTCAACCCCCAGTCCCGCAAAAAAAAAAAAAAAAAAAAAAAGTGTAGCTATTATTCATTTGATATTCTTTGAAGATAAGCCTTTCTAAAATAAGGTACATGAGCCTGGGGTGGTGTCCCATGCACATAACCCCAGCATTCTGGAGGGAGAGGCAGGAAGATCTATGAGTTTCAAGCCAGCCTGGTCTACACAGCAAGACCTTGTCTCAAAAAACAGACAACAACAACAACAACAACAACAACAACAACAAAACCCATATCCACTTTTTCCTTATACTTTCTCTTCTAGATTTGATCTTTACTAATAACATATAAGGGTTCATAAAGAAGAATGCAGCATCAGAATTGGAGGAAGACTCATTAACAACATGTGTTGTGCGGATGACACAACTCTGCTGAAAGTGAAGAGGATTTGAAACATTTACTGATGAAGACCAAAGAACGTAGCCTTCAGTATGGATTGTGACTAAACATCAACAAAACAAAAATCCTTAAAACCTGGTCAGCATGCAACTTCAAAATAAATGGAGAAAAGATTGAGGTTGTCCAAGATTTTGCTTTACTTGGTTCTACAATCAACACCTGTGGAAGCAGCAGTCAAGAAATCAAAAGATGCATTGCTTTGGGAAAAGCTGTGGCACAAGATCTCTTTAGAATATTGAAAGGTAAAGATGTCACATTGAAGACAAAGGTGCGCCTGACTCATGCCACGGTATTTTCAGTCATTTCATATGGTTATGAAAGCTTGACATTGAACAAGGGAGACAGAAGAAGAATTGATGCTTTTGAATTATGGTGCTGGAGACATCTATTGAATATACCATGGACTGCCAAAAGAACCAACAGGTGTCCTAGAAGAAGTGCAACCTGAGTGTTCCTTGGAAGCAAGGATGGCTAGACTACATCTTATGTATTTTGGACATGTAGTCAGAAGGGACGAATCCCTGGAGAAGGACATCATGTTAGGGAGAGTGGCGGGTCAATGAAAAAAATGAAAACCCTCCACTAGATGGATTGACACAATGTCTGCAACAATGGGCTTAAACATAAATAAGATGGTGTGTGGCACAGAATCAGGGAGTGTTTTGATCTGCTGTACATAGGGTCGCTATGAGTTGGGCTCGACTCAATGGCACCCGACAACAACAACAACAAACAGAAGCTTGAAAAGCATTAAAGGTCTTGGCAAGTATAGTCACACTCCTGTAATCCCAGTGACTTGAGGCTCACAAGTTTGAGGACAGAAGCAGCTTGTATAACGTAGTAAGATCTTGTCTCAAAGTAAAAAGTAAAAAATAAAAATGGGCTAGGGGTGCAGCTCAGTGGTAGAGCCCTTGCATAGCAAGTGTGAGGCCCTGGCCTCATCAAAAACAAAACAAAACAAAAGGGTATGAGAAAGACACTATAAAGGACTATAAAGATACTTTCAGTTATCTTCTCACTGTTTCTGAGACATAATTCCCATGACCACTGAACTGATAGTTTGGAGTTAATTTAAATTTAATCATCTTTCCAGTGGTCTTTTTGGAAATAACACACTCACTCTGCTTTCAGTGTAATTCTGTCATGAATCATAACTAAATACTACAGCTGAGGTCTAGGCTTGCAGCTAGCTCTTCCTTATATTCCCAAAGGGGCAAGACTGTGGAACAGAGAAAGGCACTGACAGCGTTGAACTGTGTAGACTCTGCTTACTGAAACTGAAGAAGATTTGAAGCATTTACTGATGAAGATCACAACACAGCCTTCAGTATGGATTGCACCTTTAACATCAATAAAACAAAAATCCTTACAACTGGGTCAGTAAGCAGTTTCATGATAAATGGAGAAAAGATTGAGGTTGCTCAAGATTTTCCTGTACTTGATTCTATAATCAACACCTGTGGAAGCAGCAGCCAAGAAATCAAAAGATGCATTGCCTTGGGAAAAGCTGTTGCAAAAGACCTCTTTAAAGTGTTGAAAAGTAAAGATGTCATATTGAAGACAAAAGTGCACTTGACTCACGCCTTGGTATTTTCAGTAGCATCATATGCTTGTGAAAGCTAGATGTTGAATAAGGGAAACAATAGAAGAATTGATGTTTTTGAATTATGGTGCTTGAGATGAATATTGAATATACTGTGGACTGCCAAAAGAACCAACAGATCCATCCTAGAAGAAGTGCAACCAGAGTGCTCCTTGGAAGCAAGCATGGCTAGATTGCCTCTTACATACTTTGGACATATTGTCAGGTGAGACCAATCCTGGAGAAGGGCATCATGTTTGGGAGAGTGGCAGGTCCATGAAAAAAAAGGAAGACGCTCAACTAGATGGGTTGACACAGTGGCTGCAACAATGGGCTTACACATAAAAAAGATCACGAGCCTGGCACAGTGTTGTGGAGTGTTTCGTTCTGTTGTACTAGGGTCGCTATGAGTTGGACCCAACCGATGGCATCTAACAACAACAATAACTAAAAATATAGTCCCAGGGAAAGCCTCTTATGGAAAACAAAAATTAAAATAATGGTCAATACCCCTTGAAGGTGGTTCTGTGTTCTGACCACACACATTTACATTCCTTTTGTTTGTTTGCAGTCCTGGGTGGGATTTGACCCAGGGCCTTGACCAGGTTGGGAAATGCTCTACCACTGAGCAGCACCCCTAACCCTTATTTTATTATTTTGATACAGGGTCTCGCTATGTTGCACAGGCTGCCTCTGGCTTGGAACTCAAGATCCTCCCGCCTTAGCTCTAAAGTCACTGAGATTACAGGCATATGCCACAGCACCTGGCTTCTCTACATTTCTTTCTGCATCTGAAAAAAAGTTCATTGTCTTCCACTAAATTTTACACAGATTCTTTTAAAGTCTCCTATCCTTTTTCCATAGCCTCCCAAGAATGTGAAAATACAGAGCTTCTCTTTCTCTCCTTTCTGTCTCTTGCATGCCCCTGGCCCTTCAAGGCCAATCAGGTTTTGCTTTTCATTGGGAGCCTCTTGACTTCACTCATCATTTATTTAATATTCATTTATTTGATAGCTAGTAGGCTACAGGCACTATGTTGTAGTTTAATACATCATCAATTTTCACAATGCAAATGTTTCTAGATTAAAAAAAAAAAAGAGAGAGAGGTTGAAAGCATTTAATCACAGGTAAGGGTGTGAAATTCAAACCCGGCTTCTGCTACCTCCTTGCTATGGGTCCTTGGCTTGGTGACCTATCCTCTCTGGATCTCAGTTTCATCTGTAAAATGGAAAGAATAAAATTACATATATAAGATACAAAGTTGCTCTGAGGAAAAATTTGAGAATAGATTTGTGCAGCTCCCAGAATTAGTCCTACCAAGCAGCAAACTTTTTTTATTTTTTTGGCAGAGGGAAGCTGTCAGAGGGCAGCCCAGGCTGGCCTTGAACCAAACTCCCGATCCTCCTGCTTTAGGCTCCAGGTGCTAGGATTACAAGCGTGTGCCTCCACACCCAGCAGCCCAATCAGCAAATCTTCACACCTTTTGTTTTGGGCTTAGAGCTTCGGCTACCCATGACCAACTGTAATTGTCTCTCTTATCACCAGAGGATTGGTTCCAGGACCCTCAAGGATACCAAAATCCTTGGGTGTTCAATTGCTTATATAAAATGGCATAGTATTTGCATATAACCTGCCCACATCCTCTTATATGCTTTAAATCATCTCTAGATGATTTATACTACCTAATGTAATGTAAATACTATATAAATAATTGTTATACTGTATAGTTTAAAGAATGACAAGAAAAAAAATCTGTGCATGTTTAGTACAGATGCAATTTTTTTCTTTGAATATTTTCTATTTGTGGTTGGTTGAATGTCCAAATGCAGATTCTGCAAATACGAGGGGACTGTGCAAAATTTCTGTTTCTAAAGGGGTCTGCTTGCCAAGCATGCCAAGGGTCTGGGTTCAATCTCCAGCACTACAAAAACAAAAACAAAAACAACAACAACAACAACAAACCCACCTACAACAATTTCTTTAAAATGTACTTGGAACACAAGCTAGGCACAGTGACACAGCCCGTAATCCCACCAGGTGGGAAGCAGAAGCCCTGGGAAGCCTGCCCATCTGTGTCATTAGCCCCGGGCCCCTTTTGCCCATGAGCCACTCTTGCTCAAACCCCAGCTGTTGCCCTCACAACCACACACAAAGTAGCGAAGGCTGATGAGTCCGAGTGTACTCTGGCCTCAGAATAGTGCCTTTCACCCCAGACAGCCTCTCCTGAGGGTGTTAACCCACTCCTCCTCTTCCCTTGCATCTTGCCATTTCCTTAAAATTCATCAGATGAGCATGTCTCAAGGAATTTAGTTTGCTTTGGAGTTTTTGTTTTGATTTTTGGTCCTAGGGATTGAACCCAGGGCCTTTCACATATCTTGCAAGTGCTCTACCAGCCCTCTTTATATTTCTTATCTTGAGATAAAAGTTATGCAGTTGCCTCTGGCCTCCAGTTTGCAATCCTTTTGCCTCTGCCTCCCAAGTCACTGGGATTATAGGCTGAGCGATTTAATTTGCTTGTGAGCCTTCTTCCATGATCTCTTGGCCAATTTGCCTGTTAGAGAGCTTGAAGGCCACCAGGGCATCAGGAGGGCCCAGCACAGCCTAACAACACTGGCCTGTGAAGGTTAGTCCTGTCCTGTGCTGAGGTTTCTCACCAACGGCTCCTTTTGTGATAATGTGACACTTCCAGTTCTCTCTACATACTTACAAAGACTCTTATTTTTTCTGCTCCACTCATCCTAGCATCCAGAAATTATCCTTTCTGATCCCAGCAAGGGGAGGTGCAAACTTGTGACTGTGGAATCACCAGAAGCCGTGCCTTTCTTTTAAACACTGACAGGCTGAGGTACCGATTAACATTTCTGGTATTGTTAGACACTTATACTGGAATTCAGCAGTTAATTAAATGGATAATGGAGGTTAGGATCCAGGTTCTCCCTGTTGGAGTGAGATAATCAAGGAGAGGAAGCTGAAAGAACTGTGTTGAAGACGACAGTGGAACTTATTTTTAGTTTAGCATACATACAGATGTTGCCTATGGACATACTTGTAGATGTGTGTATGTATGCAGGTTAGTACACCTGCCCATACCTCCTTGCTCTCCTGGCTTAGAGAGCCTTAAAGCAACAATGAACACTCCAGTAGCAACAGTATGTCTACGATCAGATCTCAGTTTCTAATATTACACTCCAATAAAAAAAAAAAAACAGAGTTTTTTGGAGAAATGGCTGATTATAGGCCTGTGGTAGGAAATATCTGAGATAAGATAAGGTATTAAAAATGTTTTAAGGCAAGACAGGATTATCTTGAGTGTCATAACCTGAGAAAATGCTTAAAACACACATATACTCACACAAATGGGAGTATATCAAAGTGACACAGGAGCCAACTGAAAGAGCTTCCAACGGCCAAAGATGGAATAGTCTGAATGACTAAATAAAGTAGTATTGGCTTATAATCCAAAGCAAAAAATATCCATGAGCCCATACCAATATAAATGACAAAATGAATTTTTAAATGGAGAATAGAAAATCTCTTGTGCAGAAGAATTCCAAATAGTCTATATAGGTACTCCACCCTCAGCAAGATGAAGTGTAACTTTCAACTCTTTAAGTGCTGACTGTACACAGTGACTTCCAAAGAATAAAATAGTGAAGGGGCGGGGAATAACTTTACATTGGAGAAACATAGTAAATAGTATCTCAGTTAATTAATCAAAGTCATTGACAGTGACATCCTATGGCTATGTATCTATGAAATAGCTCTTTATCTCTAGCCTCTCTGTCCCCTAAAATATATAACTCATGTCTAGTCAAAAGAAAAATATCAAAACTGGTAATGTACACCTGTAATCCCAGCACTCAGGAGGCTGAGGCAGGAGGATCTTGGGTTTGAAGCCAGCCTGGGCTACCCCTGTCTCAGTGAGACCCTGTCTCAAAAAAAACGAAGGAAGGAAGGAACAATGGAAGGAAGGAAGGAAGGAAACATCAGATAAATCTCAACTGAAAGGCATTGTACAAAATATTTGACCAGACTGGGCACTGTGGCACAGGCCTGTAATCCTAGCAACTTGGGAGACTGAGGTAGGTGGATCAGAGTTCAAGGCTAGAGGCTGCCTGTGCAATTTACCAAGACCTTGTCTCAAAACTTAAAAACATAACTGAAAAAGGGTAGGAGGTATAGCTCAGTGGTAGAGCACTTGCATAGCATGTATGGGGCCCTGGGTTCAACTCCTTAATACCGAAAACCAAACCAAACCAAACCAAAACTTGACCAGGACTCCTCAAAATTGTCAAGGTCATCAAAAACAAGGACCCTATGAGAAACCATCACAGCCAAAAGGAGCTAAAGGAGCCAACTAAATATAATGTAGTGTCCTGGATGGGATCATGGAAGAGAAAACAGTCATTAAGCAAAAACTAAGGACATCCAAATAACTGCCATGGGCTTCAGTTAAGATTAATGTCTTAAACTGGGTGCAATGGCTCACACCTGTAATCCTAGTGACTCAGGAGGTGGAGGCAGGAGGATCACAAGTTTGAGACCAGAGGCAGCTTGCATAATTTAGGGAGACTATGTAACTGGCATTGATAGAAAATTAATTAAGTGGTTAAGAGAGAGGAAAGTGTTTTCTCATTAGAAAAATCATTTTGACAAGGGAAACTAGTCAGGTTATCCCTAAAGTACTGAGAAAAACCAGGACTCTATTTCAATACCCTTAGTTCCATGCCTGTCCTGACCTCAACCCTGAAGTGCAGAATAAACTGGAGGCTGTTTGGCTTCTTACCTATCCATAGAAGAATGATGCATCTAGTCCTTTGGAAGACAAAATTTCAGTTCTACAAATGCAGAACAAAGTGATATTTTTAGAATAATCATTTATATGGTGTAAACAAAGATAAAAGGTCAGGAAAATGATTGTGTCTGTCTTTAGGAGTATTTGTGTTTATTTGCACTTTGGTTTCTATGTAATCACTTAGCACCCATAGGGGAGAATGGAGCTATTATAATCATACTAATTTTTATCACTTCCATCAATGTAGATGTGCATAGATAGGATTTAATATAGCAACCCAGTTTCATATACAATTATTGTCTTTTAACTAAAAATGTGGATTGAGGCTCACATTTAATCACATTCCTTCTATTGTGCCATGTGGAGTTTCAGGCAACCCAATTCCTTAACAAGCAGTCCCCACAAGCTCACTATTTGAACGGGAATATGTGTTGCTTTGCTCTGGAGTTGCTGCCAAGGTCCCACATTCTAAATTCAGACTGTTGCCTAGGCCAGGTCTCACTACTTACTGAGGTGGTGAGAAACCAGGTCCCACTCCAATCACCCTCTCCAACAGTTCCCCCTGCCACCCTCGGGCCATAGAAAGGCCAGCAAAAAGTGCACAGGCAGAAGCAGCTGGCCTTGATCTTTCCTCAGAGGGGCTCCCTCCCTTTGGCCAATGGAAGAGGACCTGCCTGAGTTAGTTGTCAAGACATTCCTGTGGTCCCAGCTACCCACGAGCCTGAGCTTAAATCCAAGAGTTCAAGGCCAATCTGGGCAACCTAATGAGAGCCAATCTGAAAAAAAAAGGAAAAAAAAAAAAAAAAAAAAAAAAAAAAAAAAAAAAAAAAAAAAAAAAAAAAAAAAAAAAAAAAAAAAAAAAAAAAAAAAAAACAAGAAGAAGAGAAGAAAAAGACAAAGAAGTCAGGTGTTGTGGCACACACCACGTACAGTCCCAGAGACTCAGGAGGTTGAGGCATGAGGACTGACAGTTTCAGGCAATAGGCAGCCTGTGCAATTTTGCAAGACTATCTCAAGATTAAAGAATAAAAAGTTTAAAAAGGAGCTACAGGTACATTCCAATGGTGGAGCACTTGCCTAGCATACTCAAGGCCCTGAGTTCAATTCCCCAGTACTGAAAGCAAAAGAAAAAGAAAGAAAGGAAAAAGAAAGAAGAAAGAAAGAAAAGAGAGAAAAGAAAAAAGAAAGCTTAGGTGTGGTGGCTCATGCCTATAATTCCAGCACTTTGGAGGCAGAGGGAGGAGGATTCTGAGTTAGAGGTCAGCCTGGGCTACACAGCAACAGTCTAAAAAAATCAAAAACAAAAAAAAATTAGACTCTTACAATTTTTTGTGCAAGCCTAGGCTAAACTACATAGAAAGTTCCAGGCCAATTTTGGCTATTTTGGCTACGTAGTGAGAACCCCCTGACCCCAAAAGAGTTAACAAAGTCAGGCTGAGGTTATAGCTCAGTGGTAGAGCACTTGTCGAGTATGCTCAAGGCCCTTTAGTAAGGTAAGGATAATCAGTGGGATACTATATTTACAAATTGTTGCTAGCAACCAGGATAGTCACAATACACCAAAATATTGATCCTTAAACCAGGTGAGGAGGGTACATGCCTGTAACCCCAGTACTCAGAAAGCAGAGGCAGGAGGATGGCTGCAAGTTTGAGGCCAGCCTGATCTACATTGCGAGTTCTAGGCCGGCCTGACCTGCAGAGTGAGACCCTGTCTGGAAAAGTAAATGTTTGTTACTCTGTGTTGAGTATTCCATATCCAAAATGCTCAGGATCAGAAGTGTTTGGAATTTCATATTTTTTAAAAAAAATTTTGTATATGCATAATGAGATATCTTGAATATGGGACACAAGTTTAAACAAGAAATTCATTTATTTTTCACATATACCATATACATATAGCTTGAAGGTAATTTTATACAGTATTTTTAGTGCGTTTGCATTTTGACTTATGACTGGTCACATCAGATCAGTTGTGGAATTTTCTACCTGTTGTGTGTAATGTGGTATGTATTGAGCACAGCTCAGTAAGTTTTGGATTTTGGAGCACTTTGGATTTGAGGATTAAAATGTTCAATGTGTAACTACTTCCCTTCTTGTCTCATCTCTGTTTCCTCCTTCCCTTCTTTTCTCTTCCCTTCTCTTCCCTCCCCTTCTCTTCCCTTCCCTCCCCTTCTCATCCCTTCCAGGTGAGATCTGAGGCCCAGTGCAGCAGCATGCCTGTAATCCCAGCAACTCAGGAAATGGAGGCAGGAGGATTGCAAGTTTGAGGCCAGAGGCAGCCTGTGTAATTTATGAAGACCCTGTCTCAAGATAAAAAATAATAAAGGGAGGCAGTTCAGAAGAGCGATTGCAAAGTGTGAGGAGGCCCAGCATTCAGCCATCTAGCACTGAGGGGAAGAGGGAGAGATACCTTGAATCACCATCTTTTTGTTTGTTTTTTGGAGGTTTTTTGTTGGTTGGTTGGTTTTTTTGACAGTCTTGCTACGTAGCCTAGTCTGAGGCTGGCCTCAGACTTCTGGGCTCAAGCATCCTACTGCCTCAGCCTCCTGAGTACTGGGATCACAGGTAAATATCACCAAATTCAGCTCAAAGTAATCAAATTTAATATCATTACTAATTGGACCATTTGGCATTATGGGCTTCCTGCTATCATGCAAAAGGAAGGACCTGACCAGGTATCACAGCAACACCTCAAATCCCAGCTCCTTGGGAGGCTGAGGCAGGAGGATTGTGAATTCAAGGCCAGAGTCAGCTTGCATAATTTAGTGAAGACCTGTCTCAAAATAAAAAATAAAAAAGGGGCTAGGGTACAGCTTAGTGGTACACCACTTGCCTAGCATGTGCCAGGCCCTGGGTTCAACCTCCCAATATTAAAGAAGGAAAAAAAAAAGAAAAAAAAAGTGAGGGGAGGAGTACAGGATGACCATGAAGCATTGTTGCCAAAATTAATTAAGGCTTAACCTAATTACCTCGTACTCAATTTCCAGAGTATACAGAATAGTTAAAAGACATCAAGAAGAAACAGGAAAACCTAGAATATAGGAAAATTTCAAGACAAATTTCATATTTAAAACTCCAGATCAGTAGGGCATAATGGTACATGCCTGAAATGCCAGAAACTTGGGAGGCAGAGGCAGGAGGACTGCAAGTTTGAGGCAAGAGGCAGCCTGTATAACTTTTTGAGACCCTCTATCAAAAATTTTAAAAATTAAATTAAAAATGGGGTGGGGGTACAGCCCACTGGTAGAACACTTGCAAAGTATGTTGAAGGCCCTGGGTTCAACCCTCTTGGTACCACAAAAAACAAATTTAAAAAGTACAGATCAAAGAAAATGATGGTAGAAGAGAAGATGGAGGAAAATAGACTCATAGTGACCCTCATAGGGTTTTCAATGGCTAGTTGTTTCAGGATTGCCTCCGGAGTGGATTACCACATATTTCTCCCATTTTTTCAGTGCTGGGAATTGAACTCGGGACCTCAGAGGCTACAGAGAGGCACTCTATTAACTGAGCTAAATCCCAGCCCACTTGTTAGTAGAATGCATATGTCAAATTAAAGTTGAAGGGGCTGGGGACACTGCTCAATGGTAGAGACCTTGCCTAGGATGCATGAGGCCCTGGGTCTGATCCCCAATGATGGGCAAAAGAATATTACATTTGAGTGTATGATAAATGAGTGAAGATATGACTTTTCCTTTCTTTTTTTTTTAAGTACTCAGGGGTTGAACCCAGGGCCTCATGCATACTTTGTAAGTGTTCTACCTCTGAGCTATACCCCAGACCACTTTTTAATTTTTATCTTGAGACAAAATCTCGCTAAATTACACAAGCTGCCTCTGGCCTCAAACTTGTGATTCTCCTGCTTCCGCCTCCTGAGTTGCAAGGAGTATAGGCGTACACCACTGTGACCAGACTGAACCTTCTTTTTAAGAAATTTTCTGTACAGTAATTATTGATAATAGCTGGCATTTATCAAACACAGATTACATCTAGGAATTAACCGTATAAATGATATTTCACTTAATCCACAACATTATGATGTAGGTATTTTCATGCCTTTTTCATAGATGACTGAAATGATTTAGAAAAGGTAATCACTTGCATAAGATTCTAATGTGGGGGAGACAGGATTTGTATCCCAATTTCACGATCTTTCTACCATAACCCACAGTCCTCCATAGGAGAGCATTCATTAGCGCCTACTGTAAACATGGAACTATGCCGTCAGGGCCTTACATACATTAAAGAACTAATGACTATCCAGATGATGACCATGAATCATAGTTTAGTGATGACCATGACTAAGGCAACAAAAGCAGAAATAACAGCAACAAAACTAAAATGAAACAGCAATAGCTTTTTGAATTGGCCTTTAAACACACAAGGATTGTCTGGTTGTATAAATCGAGTTTGGCTCAATACTGGGAAGGCGGTTGGGTGCTAGGCTCATTTCCACTATATATCTGTAGGCCCTCTGTACTTGACCATATTTTCAGTCCTACTATTTGTTTGTTTATTTGTTTATTTATTTATTTAATGGCACCAGGGGCCTGAATGCAGAGCCTTGTGCATATGTTTTTTATAAATAATCTACCACTGAGCTGTACCCTCAGGGTCTTTTTTATTTTTTATCTTGAGGCAGGGTCCTGCTAAGTTATGCAGAGTGTCTCTGGCCTCAAATCTGTAATCCTCCTGCCACTGCCTCCCGAGTTGCCACCGTGCCTGGCCTTGGTCCTATTCTTTAAGATTTCATGCTTCCTTTTCTATTATTCAAATAGATTTTTTTTCTGACTCTCTCAAATCTTCTCTTCTGTCTGCACCCAACCCTATCTACACATGAAGGTAAACCAGCTCTCACCCACTGCTAGGTTTTCAAAGATTTCTCCTACATCTTTGCCTCATGGACTATAGGTACCCACCACCTGGCTTGGTCCTTGGCTCTCTTCTGAGGACACTGCTTTCCCCATGTGTAGGGCACTGCCTAGAGAGGCAGTTCGCCCCGGGGCCCATCTAGGCCCCTTGGAGGACTGAGGCTTGTTCCCCAGGCAGTCACCTTTGCCCTATATCTGGGAACTCAGGGTTATCGAGCTCCCCAAGATGGCGCTGGCATCTAATCCCTTGCCTCAGACCCCTTGGCACCGATTGGCTGTCTCCAAACCCCTGAATGGCTCCTGATTGGACTGTTCAGGAACCATCCCTGATTGGCTACTTTTACAAAACCAAATTTGAATATCCTCTCTGATTGGCTGAAATCTGTATGGGGTGACTGCCTCTGATTGGTCCCCAGATAGCCCCTGGAGAGTACATAAGGGCAGTACATGGAGCAGTCTGGGTCCATTCCATTGACCAGAACAGACAAGGAAACAATAAAGAGGTGTTGGAGAAGAACACTGGGAGTCACCCTCTTCACTGGGAAGAAAGAAAGAAGCAAGGAGCCGCCGTGAGCTGAAGCCTCTGAGCCTGCCTTTCTCAAGGCTTCTCAGAGCAGCCGTGGGCATAAGCCTCCTTTCTGGGCAGTGCAGCTCTTGGGTCTCTCGGGTGATTGGCTCTCCCTCACCAGATGATGGGTCTTTGGCAGCTGGTTCCCGCACACAGCCGGAGCAACTCCAGCGGCAGGGCAACGCCCCACACCCATGCCCCACATCATTGTATATCCTAGACTTTACAGGGTTGGAAAGTGAAATCAGTTCCCTAAGCTGCTTCTAGATCATTAACTTTTCCCAAGTGCAAACAAAACAAATCAAAAAGACCACAAATCTCTGGCCACCCAGCCACCCCTAGTTATTATAGCCAGCTATCCGTCTGATTAGTCTTCACCAATCATGGAGTGTTCTGAGGATTAAATAACATGACCCATATAAAATTCTCAGCACAGTCCCAGGCACATAGGGATGGCTAAATCTTTATGAGCTATTGCTATTAATAACTTTAGACTGTGACTTGTATTCTTCCTTCCCTCCCCAGCTTCTACCATCATTCTGGGTGATCTCATTGTGAGAATGGATAATTCATCCACTCACAGGTTAGCCTCTCAGATTTCCAAGTTGAACCACTCAACAGTCTAAATTTCCTCTGTATTGTCTAGACAGCCCTATGCCTTACCTAGGATTTCCTCTACAGGGGGCATGTTCACTATCTTAGCCTCTTCTCTAATTTATACTCAGTCTGAGTTAGAGCAAGGGTGGGTGGGGCAGGGCATGAACTTTAACAGTTCATGGAGGGTCAGTGGTGTCCCTGGGCCATTAGTTTCCCCATGAGTAACTTCACAATCTTGACTCAATTCACTTCTTCCCCCTTAGGTCATATGCTCCAACCTTATTGTTGTTGTTGTTAGGTGCCCTGGAGTCCTGTCTGACTCATAGTGACCCTCATAGGGTTTTCAATGGCAGATTGTTTCAGGATTGCCTTGGGAGTGGGTTGCCACATCCTTCTCCCATTTTTGGGGTGCTGGGAATCAAACTCAGGACCTCAGAGACTGCAGAGTAGCGCTCTACCAACTGAGCTAAATCTCAGCATGCTCCACCCTAATGATGCTTTATTCTCTGTTGCTTTCCAGCCTAGGGTTTTGGCAAACAATGGCCCTTGGGGGAGGGAGGAGAAAGGAGAGGAGACATAGTGCCTTTCTTCTACCTGGTTTATCTTTGTATATGGATCTTTTGGTGGTGCTGGGGATGGAACTCATAGCTTCTGAAATGTTAGGCAAGTGCTCCACCACTTAGCTACACACCCAACCCAGAATCTTTCAATTGATCTAAAGGAAGGACTCCTGCACCACAAATTTGCAAATCCTTTTTCCCCTTTGCACCTCCCTACACTTTGATTTATCTCAAAAAATAGCTACCCAGGGCTATTGTGCTTATACTGAATTGTAAATACTGCCCTGATCCCTTACTTACTTACCACTCCCCTCCCACCAAGACTTTATATCTTTGAGGATAAGACCTGTTTTGATGGGATTTTTTTTTTCACCTCCTTTTAAACATTGCTAGTGCCTAAAGCACAGGAGGGACTCAACAACTATTTGCAAGGTCATATAAGTCAAGTTGGATCCTTTCCATACCTGTATATCCCACCTCTTGGGGAAGAAGTAACTGCTATGAAGGAGGGGAGCCTGAAAGCCTCCTTTCTTTTCTTTCAAATTTATTTATTGTTGTGTTGTTGTTGTTGTTGTTATTTATTTGGGGGCATTGAGACAGCATCTCACCATGTAGCCCAGGCTGTCCTTGAACTCACTTCAGTCCTCCTGCCTCACCTTCCCCTAGTACTGGGATTATAGATGTGAGCTACGCCCACCAGCCCTGTTTTCTTTTAAATTTAAAGTAGATAGCAAGACGCCAGTGTGAGTATAAATACCCCAAAGAGAATTTAAAGAAGTTCTGAAAATTTAGAACAGCTAAATGGCACATGGTGGCTTTCCTCTGCTTCTGGACAGCTGATCACAGGAAAGGGTGAGTAGGAATTACACTTATACATACAATGTAACTAGATATTTTCATCATTTGCAGTTTATTTCAAACAGCAAATAAAGTGTATGGAATTTATCTCTTGACAGCCAGTGTAGAATGGGGAAAATGAGCCAGAGTGGTGGCATGGTTTGTAAACTTAGCTGAGGAGGGAGGACTGAGATTTTGAGTCCAATTCAGGCTTCACGGGGGAACCTTGTCATAAATAAATGACCATATAAGTAAATAATAGGGCCAAGTGTGGTGCCATATGCCTACAACTCCAGCTACTCAGAAGGTGGGGGCAGGAGGATCAGGAGTTTGAGGTCAGAGGCAAACTCATTTAGTAAGATCTTGACTCAAAAAAAATTTTTTAATGGGCTGGGGGTGCATGCAGCCCTGTGTTAGAGCCCTTGGAAAGTATGTGTGAGGCCCTGGGTTCAATTCAACCCTGAAGTATTGAGAGAGAGAGAGAGAGAGAGAGAGAGAGAGAGAAATAAAGAAGGAAAAATTAGAAGAAATATAAATGTTTTTAAAATATTTTTCTTTTTTCTTGTTAGCTTTTTTGTTTATTTTGTTACTAGGGGTTTGAATCCGGGCTTCATTCATACTAGGCAAGTGTTCTACCACTGAGCTGCACCCCAGTCAGTCTCTTATTTTCTATTTTTGAGACCGTCTTTGTAAATTGCGAAGGCTGCCTCTGGCCTGGAACTCCAGATTATAAACATGTGCCATGGCACCCAGTTCAAAACATTAACTTTGTAGATTAGAATCTTCAGATAACACTACCTACTTATATGAGAAAGGCAATCCCGAAACAGTCAGCCATTGAAAACCCTATGAGGGTCGCTATGAGTCGGATACCGACTGGACAGCACCTAACAACAACAACAAGCCTTCTTAACCTTTGAGTAAGCCTTTATCCAAAACATACTTGAACCAAAAATGCTTTCAAAATGAAATTAACGTGTGTGATCTTTGTATATATCTGGAAGTAAAGAAAAGTTAAATTGTTCTTCTTGAGGGGAGCAGTTTAAATGTACTAAAATACTTGTGAACTTGAAACATGAAGGGGTTTTCTTAGGTTTTTGCGGGGAGGTTATTTATTTATGCTAGAGACCCAATCCAGGACCTCACTCTAGGTAAACATTCTTCTACTGGGCTACATCTCCTTCCAAGAAGTAAAGAATTTTGACAATTGAAATAAATTTTCTGTGACTGGAATTTACACTTTTAATAATAATATGTGAAGCTGGGTGCAGTGGCATAAGCTTGTAATTCCAGTGGCTGGGCAGGCTGAGGCAACAGAATTTTGAGTCCGAGATCAGAGGCAGCTTTCAAAATTTAGAGTGATCCTGTCTTTAAATAATAAATAAAACTAGGGGTTGTGGGTGTGGCTCAGTGGTGGAGCACTTACCTACCATGTTGCCATGTGTTAGACCCTGGGTTCAACCCCTAGTATATACATAATAATAATATTTGAAATTTCCTTAAGTTGCTTTGGATGTCAAGGGCTGTGTGATTTCTTAGTCTTTCAGTATGCCTAGATAGGTAGACATAAGCAAGAATTCCTGATTTAGAAAACTTCTTTACAAAATTAACACTTGGGAAATTTCCATGGAAGGAAATTATTACAGAAGGACAAACTGTTGTGAGTTACATTTCCAATTTGTCAAAAAAGAGTTATCTTTAGAGTTGTTCTTAGCAATTATTTTTTGTTCATGAAAGGAATCCTGTCAGGTTTTATCTACAAAACGCTTTGCTAGATTAATCCTGAAATCACTGACCCACTGGTGTCTTAAGAAAGGGAACATGTTTACTCATTATTTTTTGAAGTTTAATCTGAATGTTTTGGTGTGAATGATTGTGAATAGACCAAAGAAAGCATTAGGTGCCCTCAAGTCGGTATCCAACTCATAGTGAGCCTCATAGGGTTTTCAATGGCTGTTTCGGGATTGCCTTGGGAGTGGATTGCCAAGCCCTTCTCCCATTTTTGTGGTGCTGGGAATTGAACTCGGGACCTCAGAGACTGCAGCACAGTGCTCTACCAACTGAGCTAAATCTCAGCCTCAAAGAAAGCATACTCAGAGGAAATGTGCCATAAACTGGCAGTTCAAGTATTTACTGCTTTATGTGATAGCATTTCAGTTTTTTGTATTTGCTTTTTATAAAAATTAGTTTTATTGTCAGTTTACTTGTGGTTCTCCTAACAATTCATGGAATCTGTGTCCCTTACCTCTCAGCCCCATATCTTAGAGAATTAAGGATGCTAACAAATGTTGGATTGAAATTAAGAAATCCTATTCCACTCTTGCTAGCCTACCAATTGTTTTCACAATCTCAGCTTAATTTATCTTAATCCTGAATCAAAAGAAGCAGTCTTGCTGGGCATGGTGGCACACGCCTATAATCCCAGCCCTATAATCCCAGCAGCTCTGGAGGAGGAGGCAGGAGGATCACAAATTCGAGACCACAGGCAGTCTGCATAAGTTAGTGAGACCCTATCTCAAAAAGTAAAAATATGGGCTGGGGGTGCAGCTCAGTGATCCAGCACTTGCAGAGCATGCAAGCGTGAGGCCCTGGGTTCAACCCCCAGTACTGCAACAAAAACAAAACAAAACAAAACAAAAGGGCGGTCTTAATTTTATATTTCAGGCTGACTTGTAGATTTCAGGCTCCTTGCTTGGCTTTATCTTCCTGTTTGGATCAGAGCTTCTAAAATATCCTCTCTCACCCCCTCTGGTCAGCTATAATTTACAAGAAATAAAAATTAAAGCATATAGTTACAAATGTATAATTTGTGCTTTGACTAGTATATATGGTCATATAATTACCACTCAAATTATGACACAAATGTTGACATCACTCCAAAAAGTTCCATTGTGATCCTTTGAAGTCAGGACCTTCCCTGGTCCCTGAAACCCATTTAGCTGCTTTTTGTCACTATGGTTTTTCCTTTTCTAGAATTTCATATAAGTGGAATCATACACTATGATCTTTTATGCAAGGATAGCAGTAGAGTGAGAGGTGTGCTTTATGTCTGACTTCCACTCAGCTTTTGAGATTCTTCTGTGCACTGGTCCCTGAATCTGTGATAATGCCAAATCCATTCAATGGCTATACTGCCCACTCATCTCTTTGTGGATATTGGGCTGTTGCTACTTCTTCAGTTTTAAGTAATGCTGCTTTGAAGATCTTTACTAATTAGTCTTTGTGTGTGCATAAAAGTTTCTCTTGACAAAATATAAGAGTGGTACTGCTGACTTACATGATAAGCATTAAACTTTCTGGAAGATCGTCAAACTTTTCAAAGTAGTTGCATCATTTTTAATTTCTACAGGGATTTATGAGAGTTACAGATGCTTTGTATTGTTGCCAACATTTGATATTAGAAGTCTTTTTAGCATTTAGTGAGTGGGAAGTGCTTTTACTATTTTAATTTGCATTCTCCTGATGAATAATAATGATGAATATTTTCAGGTGCTGATTTACCATCTACTTCTAGGTGAAATGGCTATTGGTCATGCTTGTTTTATGTGAGATTTCTTATTTCTTGGATCTGATGGTTTATAGTTTTCTTCATATTTGACAAATATCCAACCATTATTTCTTCAAATATTTTTTGTTTGAACCCTATACACCTCCTTTCTGAAAACCATACACACACACACACACACACACACACACACACACACACACACACACACAGATCTCGGAAGCTAAGCAGGGTCGGGCTTGGTTAGTACCTGGATGGGAGACCGCCTGGGAACACCAGAAGCTGTAGGCTTGGGAGAAGGACCTGGCAACCCCCTCCCAACAATCAATCTGCCATTGAAAACCCTATGCACAGCAGAGAAGCACTGACAATAGTGTTTCCCCTGTTGTACAGAGGGTCGCTATGAGTCGGATACTGACTCGATGGCACCTAACAACAACAACACAACATATATATATATATATATAATTATGTATGTATTTTAGGCCAAATTGTATTGCTCTTTAAAGTTTCCAAGTCTTTTTCCTTTGAGTTACAGTTTGGATAGTTCCAGTTACTTTATCTTCAATTTCACAAGTCTTTTCTATAGCATATTATTTGTCCCATCCTATGTGTTTTTAATCTAAGATATTACTACTACTACTACTACTACTACTACTACTACCACTACTACTACTATTATTATTATTATTATCATTGTAGCTCAGGCTGGCCTGAAACTCTGTGTGTAGTCCAGGCTGGCATTGAACTGCAGCTATCCTCCTGCCTCAGCCTCCTGCCTCAGCCTTCCCAGTGCTAAAATTACAGGTGTGCACCACCATGCCCAGCTTTAAGATATTCTATTTTTCATCTCTGGAAGTTTAATTTGGGCCTTTTCACAGCTTCAATTTCTCTTATAATGTTCCTGCTTTTCTCTAATCTTGAATGTATGAATCTATTAGCTGTTTCACTTCTGGTTTGGTGCTTGTTGACCGTTTTCCTCCTGGTGTTGGGATAACAGCTTTTTAAAAATTCTTTAAGTTACTTTTTTCAGCACTGGGGGTTGAACCTAGGGCCTTATGAGTGCTAAGCAAGTGCTCTACCTCTGAGTTGTATTACCAGGCTCTTATTTATTTATTTATTTCATTTTTTTGTTTTTAGACAGGGTCTTGCTAAATTGTGCAGGCTGCCTCTGGCCTTGAACCTGCAATTCTCTTGCCTCAGCTTTCCCAGTCACCAGGATTAGTGCCACCATGCCTAGCTCCTTTAAATATTTTATTTAAATTACTTAAACTATTTGATCCAATGAAGGCTTGCTTTTGAGCTTTGTTTGGCTTGAAGGCAAATCCTATCCCTCTAATTCCATCCTGGCTGTGGAAATCAAGGCAGAAACAATTACTTATTTTAAATTAATTTTTTCTAAATTTAAGACAAGATCTTTCTATGTTGCTCAGCCTGGCCTTGGGCCTTGAACTCCTGAGCTTAAGCATCCTCCTGCCTCAGTCTCCCGAGTAGCTAGGACTACAGGCTTGGGCTACCACACTTAGTGAAATATGATACCCAGGATGTTTTAATAGGAATCTCAGAAAACATTTGTAAGTCATGTATTCAACAAAGGACTACTATCTAAAATGTATAAAAGACTCTCAATCCAACACTAAGCAGCAACAAAAAGTCCAATTTGGAAATAAGCAAAGGACAGGAGAGCATATGTAACTTCATTGTTGTTGTTGTTAGACGCCATCAAGTTGGTTCTCGACTGTCATGGGATTTTTGATGGCTGATTGTTTCAGGATTGCTTCTGGAGTAGGTTGCCTGGTCCTTCTCTCCCATTGATGATATTATGAGGGAAATGCAAATTAAACTAAAATGAAATATCAATGCCTACCTATCAGACTATCAGAATAGCAGAGAAGCACTGACAGCAGTGCTGGGTGTGGCACAGTGTGGGGGAGTGTTTCACCTGTGGTACATAGGCTTGCTATGAGTCAGACCCAACGCAAGGGCACTTAACAACAACAAGAACTTATCAGACTGCTTAAAAACAAATAGTGACAAATCTAAGTGCTGGCGAGAGTGGAGAAGTAGATTAGAGCCAAACTCTGGATCAAAATCCCACCTGTGCCACTTTATAGCTGGGTGATTAACCTTGGGAAAATTACTCCACTTCTTTTCCTATTTCCTTTGGAAAATGAAGATGATCATTGCTATGATTGTCACTGGTGGTAAGAGATGGAGTCCAACATTTCCACCTACCCTGAGGAGCTCCCCTGCTGGGACCACCACTCAGGTGGAGTGGCATCCTTGGCTCTGTTGCAGAAAAAGAATTTTCAGGACTAGTTAGAGAATGGAACAAAGCTAATAATATAAAGTAGACGCAAGAAACAGTATATGCTTTGGAGAAGAGTGCAGGTGCTCAGAGGGGGGGAGAGAAAAACTTGCCTAGATGCCCTTATGATGGATATATGTGTGTGTGTGTGTGTGTGTGTGTGTGTGTGTGTGTGTGTGTGTGTGTATGTGCTTTTGTAGATCATGTGAAGTTAAATTGCTCCAAGGATGTAATTTACAACCATGTTTATGAATTAATCAAAGTTTAAAATTAAGTAGAATTCAAAAGTTAAGTCAAACTATATGAACTGATTTACCTGCAGCCATAGCACTATGGCATCAGGTCTCAGAAGCTAGGCAGGGTCGGGCCTTGTTAGTACTTGGATGGTAGACTGCCTGGGAACACTAGATGTTGTAGGCTTGGGAGAAGGACCTGGCAACCCACTCCCCAAAATCAATCCACCATTGAAATTCCTATGAACAGCAGAGAAGCACTGACAATAAGTGTTTCGCCTATTGTACGTGGGGTTGCTATGAGTCAGACACTGACCCCCTGGCAGCTAACAACAACAACATATGAACTAGTTTACTTATTTTTCTTATCTTAAAGAATTTCCTTTTGTAAATGAAACTATAAGATGATGTTATGCTGTACAGTGTTTAGGCTTGTGGATGGGAGAGGCGAGCTAGTAAGGTTAAGCTCAAAAGCCTTTAGCCCTCAGGAAGCATAGTCATGACACTCAGCACAGTCTATTTATTTACAACACTCACCATTTCTACGTGTGTCATCTTCACCACTCTTGTTAGTTTGGTACTGATGTGTAGGGTGTGAGAAGATATCTTGAGTTAAAGTTGCTTATTCTCTGCCAGAGGCTGGGGGTTAGCTCAGTTGGTAGAGCACCGCTCTGCAGTCTCTGAGGTCCTGAGTTCAATTCCCAGCACTGCAAAAATGGGAGAAGGACATGGCAATCCACTCCCGAGGCAATCCTGAAGTAATCAGCCATTGAAAACCCTATGAAGGTTGCTATGAGTCAGACATGACTTGACAGGCACCTAACAACATTCTCAGCCTGCAGGAGATGTCACTAGATTCCAGAGTGAGGGGCATCTCTCCTTTCCCATGTCCCCCAAATTTTCTGTCTATCTTGCCTCATGATGAGGACTTTTGATAAGCTATTACTGTAGAGACAGGCAAATAACAAGCTTTATATCAGTATTTGTCTTTATTTTTCTTTACATAATCTCCCAATTATTTAGCCAAGATTTAACAAATGTTTAAATTCAAAGATAAATTATTTGGAGTGCTCCAGACTCTTAATGCTTTTCTTTTTCTTTTTGAGGCAAAGTCTCACCAAGTTCTACAAGTTGCCTCTGGCCTTGAATTCAAGATTCTTATGCCTCAGCCTCCCAAGTAGCTGGCATTATAGGTGTGTATCAAGGGGTCTGGCAATCCTTTTTATATTAGTTTAGATTGTCATTCAGTTTTTTTATACATCAAAAGACACAATTAAAACAATTCATGAATGCTTTGCAAGTGCTCTGCCACTGAGCTGTACCCCTAATCCATTTTTTACTTTTTTATCTTGAGAAGGGGTCATGCGAAATTATACCGGCTGCCTCTGGCTTCAAAGCTGTGATCCTCCTGCTTCAGCCTCTCACACTGCTGGGATTACAGGTATGTGCCACCATACTCAGGTAGGGTAAATATTTTAGTTGGAGTTCATTCCATGAAATAGAGTAAGTGTTCTGATGGGCTAAGCGGGAGGTTGGTTTTATAGACAGAGAAGGGTTTAAGAAAGCAGAAACAAGCAACAAAGAAGCAGATTGTTTCAAAATTACTTTCCTTGCAAGGTAGTAACAGGGAAGCAAAATAGAAAAATAACTGCTTAACATCAGGTTACTTCACCTTACTTTTTTGTGTATAAGGATTGAAGTGGAGAGAATTTATTCTGACAATTGAAACTAGCCTCACTGGGAAATTTGGCTATTATCTCTTCTGATTTCTTGAAAGATAAGAATATAATTTAGTGCTACTTGGTGACATGCAACTTTAGTGTAAGTGGCTCCATTTTGGTCTTCAGTTTGTTCTATTGAGACCCAGTGCAGAATCTTAATCCCAAACAATGGCCTCCTATGATTTTTATATTTAATGTTCAAACTGATTGATTGATTGATGTGACCAGTCTCACTGCATAGTCAGGCTGGCCTGAATTTGCTAAGTAGTCCAGGCTGGACTCGAACTCACATTGATCATCCTCCTTCTGCCTCCCAAGAGCTGGGATTACAGGGATGCATCATCACTCTCAGCTCTTAACATTCAACATTTTTAATTTATTTTTCCAGTGTTGGGGTATTGTAAGAAACAAGGCCCATGAGAGAGAAAGAATCACTTGAACATCAATATTTATTAGAGGAAGGGGCTTTACTGCCTGTGGAGAAATGGTCAGCTCAGGTCCCTGATTCATTTGTCCCTGTTCTATTTACAGAATTTACATGCTAGCAAAGGGGTCTATGTGTTTCTCTTTGATTGGTTACATTACACAGTCCACAGGTATTACAGAGCAATCCAAGCAGAAAGCAAAAAGTCCTTGACTACAATATCTTTAAAGAAACAACTTTTAGACAATGGCCAGAGCTGCGTCAACAGAGGGATTTACTGCAGGACCTCTGAGTTTAGAAAGGGACTTCTGGCATTTCATTGTTAAGGGAGTGCAGTCCTGTTCTTTGATCAGGAGGATAAGGAATGTAAACTCCAGAGTCTTGGAGGAGCTGAGCCTAATGTTTTATTAGACTTCCTTCCTCATGGGATCAAACCCAGGGCCTCAGGCATGCTAGGCAAGTGCTGTACCTCTTTGTCAGAGGCAATAGGGGGACACAGCCCAGTACTATTTCCTGTAGCTTGAGGAGTTCCTCCTTAGGGGCCTATACTCAGATGAGGTCAGGTCTTTGGCTCTGTTGCAGAAAAGAATTTTGGGATAAACCAGAGTAAAACAAAGTTTATTAATTAGGGATAAGATATAGTACACTAGCTTTAGATTTAAGCATGGGCCTTTGGAGAGAAAAAAAGACGCTTAAGAATCACAGTACATGTTTAAGACATGGACATAGGCTTCTCAAAAAGAAAATTGTATTTGCATATCTTAACTATATAAATATACACACACATTTATGTATATGTGTATGTATATGATTTTACGGTGTTTGAAGTTACATTGCTCAAAGGATATAATTTATATCCCAACTCAAAGTTTAAGCAAAACAGTGAACTAGTTTACCTATTCTTTCTATAAATGAAATTGTAAGGTGGCTTTAAAAAGTGCATCATATAGTTTTACTGGAAAGAAAAAGAGTGCTATTAAGATGCACAGGTTGTAAGCAGATGTGGTGGGACATATATATCCAGAATCCCAGCTCTGTGGTTTACATAGTGAGTTCCCGGCCAGCCAGGGCTAAATATCAAGGCCCTGTTTCAAAACATAAATAAATAAATAAATAAATAAATAAATAAATAAATAAAATGCATAGCTTAAAATGGTCAAAGGAATTATTACTACACTTAGCCACAAGAACGTTGTCTGAGGCGTATGTTGACTGTGGAAATGGCCCATAATCTTGTTTGTGAGATTTTTCAGAGAAGTACAGGATGAGAAGAAAGTAAGGGTAAACTCAAATGTCATATACGCTTTGACCCTAAGCATGGTTTATTGCTATTTTAACATTTTCACTTAAAATATACCTCAAAGTAATGTCTATATGTAGGCAAACCTCATAGCAGTTTTCTATGGGTGAAAAATTTTTGGGAGTGGGCTGCCAGGTCCTCTCCCAAACAGACAGCACCTGGTGTTCCCAGGCAGTCTCCCATCCAAGGAATAAACAGGCCCGGACAGGCTTAGCTTCTAAGATCTGATGGGATCAGATGCCAGGGTGGTATAGCTGCAAGCTTAACTTAGCAAGACCCTTTATTAAGATAGAAAAAATTTAAAAGGGGGCTAGAGGTGCAGCTCAGTGATAGAGCATTTGCAAAAGTATGCCCAAGGTCTTGGGTTTGGCCCCTCAGTACCACCAAAAAAAAAGCCAATGGAATGTCTTTGGAAGTAGGTTTATTAGATAGCCTTATTCCCAGCACAGAGCTTACTAGTCAAAAGCAAGTCTACAAAACCATCCTCTATTTTTCATACACAAGAGAAACCAAAGACTAAAATATCTGTGTCAAGGTTTCTGAATTTGAGATGTTTCTCGTTAGTAAACATGGAGTTTTGTGCATTTTTGTTTTGTTTTGTTTTGTTTTGTTTTTTTCCTAAGTGAAATGTCTATAGCCAGGTGTGGTGGTGCACACCTGAGGAGGACTGAGAGTTCAAGTCCAAGCCATGTGTGGTCATGCAGGAATTCTGTGACATTCAAGAAAGAATGTAAAGTGTGTGATTGCAAAATGGGATTGTTGTTGTTTGTTGTTAGGTGCCGTCGAGTCGGTGTCCGACTTATAGCAACCTTTCATACAACAGAGGAAACACTACTGTCAGTGCTTCTCTGTTGTTCATAGGGTTTTCAATGGCAGACTGAAGGCTGGGTCCTTCTCCCACGCCTACAGCACCTGGTGTTCCCACGTGGTCTCCCATCCAAGTACTAACCAAGCCCGACCCTGCTTAGCTTTCGAGATCTGACAGATTTGGATGCCATAGGGCTACAGGATCTTAGAAATCCTAATGTATCTTAAAACACGAAAATTTAGGCAGAAAGATTAAATTCCATGCAGAAAATTCAACAATTCATCTTTTACAGTTTCAAGTCTGGCTTCATCTACTGAACTATGAGATTCTATCTAATTTGTGCTGGAAACAGGGGTTCCAAAGATATATGAATATAAACTAGTTTGATTTGAGGCATTGCTTTTTAAAATCCTGTTTTTCTTTTTAAATTGGACAATTTAAAGACGATTAAAGGTAATACAGACTGTTACTAAACCAAGGGTTAAAAAGTAATCTCTTCAATAAACATTCAAATCTTGTGATTACATCAATTGAACATTTTAAAACATGGTTGAAGATTTCTAGCTTACAGTGACCCCTGGTGTTACTGTGAAAAACATGCAGTGTGCTATTAACATCTGAAAGATTGGGGGAGTGGGGGATGGAATCCAGGGCCTTGCTTATGCTAGGCAAGTGCTTTACCACTGTGCTATACCCTCTTTCCCTAAAACCATCTTTTGAAATAGCTCCTGGCAGGAATAGAATAACCCCACAGAAAGCAGCTCATTCTCAGTATTCCATGGGGCAAATAGTCTATTTCTCCCAAGGAAACTTCATTCTGTGAACTAAACATACAAAAGAACTGTGTTAGGTACCATATATTCTTGAATCTAACCCACACCTGAATCTAATCTGCACTGAAGTTTCGGGGATTCCTTAAAGGGAAAAAGTTTGGAATTCTAACCTGCTCCTTTCCTTCAACCTATCCTTGTCCTTGTCATTGTTGTTGTTAGGTGCTATGGAGTGAGTCTGACTCATAGCTACCCTATGTACAACAACAAAACATGCCCCTACACTATACCATGCCTAGTGCTATGGCAGTGCTTCTCTGCTATTCATGGGCTTTTCAATGGTTGATTGCTTTGAGATTGTATTGGGAGTGGACTGCCAGGTCCTTCTCAGAATTTAACCCAGGGTCTCAGAAAGTGCAGAGCAGCACTCTATCAACTGGGCTAAATCCCAGTCCACTGTTGTCCTTGTTGTTAGGTGCCATCGAGTGGAGTCCGACTCATAGTGACCCTATGTACAGCAGATTGAAACACTTGCCGATTCTATGCCAGGCAAACGATCATAGTGAAGTGATAACCTTTTAGTTACAAGTGATGATGGTGTGATTAATAGTAGGTAAATCATAAAAATGATAGTAAATAATAAATTATTGCATTATATTTTTTATGACATGTACAGTGATTCTATGGTTTTCCCCCAAATCAGCTGTCAACCACAAATCTAATCTTCACCCCATTCTAATCTGCACCTGACTTTTTAGCCCTCTAAAACTGTTGAAAATTAGATTTTTGAATATATAATAATATCTATAATGGGAGAAGGGCCTGGCAATCCACTCCCAAGGCAATCCCGAAACAGTCAGCCATTGAAAACCCTATGAGGGTCGCTATGAGTCAGATACCGACTCCATGGCACCTAACAACAACAACAACAACAATAATATCTATACTTGCCCTTACAAAATTATGAAACAATTTGTGAGCCAATGAAATTGATTTCAATCACATCTCAACTTTTGAAACAACTTATTTGAAAAACAAAAAAAAAGCTACTATAGGAATTCAAACATAGCTATAGCC
>VMDO01011301.1:35813-67542 GCA_007922755.1 Pedetes capensis
TTTTTTTTTTTTTTTTTTTTTTTTTTTTTTTTTTTTTTTTTTTTTTTTTTTTTTTTTTTTGGCATTACTGGGAAGTTGAACCCAGGGCCTTGCACTTTTGCAAGTGCTGTACCACTTAGCTGCACCCTGAGCCCATTTACTCCCAGCCCATGTTTTTACTTTTCATTTTAAGACAAGGTCTTACTAAATTATGCAGACTGCCTCTGGTCTCAAATTTAGGATCCTCTTGCCTCCACCTCCCAAGTCACTGGGATTGTAGGCATGAACCACTATACCCAGCTAGACAAGGTCTTGCTGTATAGCACAGGCTAGCCTCCAACTTGTGATCCTCCTGCCCCAGCTTCCTGAGTGCATCCTCACACCAAGTTTAAATACATTTAAAGAATGCATTGAAATCTGTAATATGTTGGGCATAGTGGTGTGTGCCTGTAATCCCAGCAACTCAGGAGTTAGGGGCAGAAGGATTGCAAGTTTGAGGCCAGAGGCAGCCTGCATAACTTAATGAGATTCTGTCTCAATTTAAAAAGTAAAAAGGGATGGAGTTCCAGAACAGTGGTAGAACACTTGAAAAGTATGCACGAGGCCTGGCTTCAGCCCCCCAGAACACCCCCCATATCCATAAGTCTACAGAATTGTGTGTGTCCCTATTAATGGAAAATTAGAGAAATAAGCAGTCTGTGTAATCATATGAGATAAATGTAACTCATTGTATATAACAATATTTAACTCTGGATATGCTATTGTAATAAGAAAAGTTTTTACTTCAAATTTTTCATGGAACATGGTATGTTGGAAAAGACTAAAAGAGAAGGAGAAAGAAATAGGAAGGAAAAGGAGGGGAAACAAATGCAGCGTGGATTGTGTTTCCTTTGAGTTCCCTTTTGAGTCCTGGCCACTATCCAATCCATAGGGTCTGGTACAATGCCTGATATATGGTAGACTGGGCAGGTGAAAGGACCTTCAAGCAATGGACAATTTCATAGGGTTAAAGTAGGTAAAGGTGACTGATTACAACAATGTAGAATGTATATTTAATGCCTCTATTTCCTGACCAATGTGTTGGTCTGTTTCCTGACCATTGTGTTCCAAATTAGGTGGGTGAGGAAAGTACTCCCAACCAGGATTTCCTCTATCAAATCAGGCTTTGCCATCAATCAACTTTGCTCTTTAGTGAGACCATGTACGTGGCCAGTGCAAGGTTGTGTATAACTGCAGAGTGAAGGTAGTCTACGGCCCCTGGACAGATCAAGTATGGTGTGATATATAAAGCTTTTGGCCCAGCAATAATGAAAAGCCTGCAAGTAGGTCTGTACCTGTTAAGGAATATAAAACCTTCCCCAGCCCAAAATGTTTTCTCTACTTGCCCAGATGATCCCTGAAAATCCTTTAAGAGAATATAGAGTTCTTATTCAAATATAAGAGATGGTATTAAAGGCAAATTTTCTTACTGAAACCAGATTGAGCTCATTCCCTTTCTTAAGAGTCTACAATTGAAGAATCTGACAGAAAGGAAGAGAGGAGGGGAGAATGAAATCAAAGCTGAGGACAGTAGAAATGAATCTACTAAAAGTTAGCCCTATGAGAAATATTCTATCTGGAGGCAACGAAAGGGAGAAAATGTAGAGGGTCCAAGAGGCAAAAAACGGAATCCAAATGTGGCCAAACACCAATGTGCTCCCACAGTAGAAAGAGACGCAAAAGCATTCATGAGTCGCTTAATCATTACATGGCACTAGCTTCTTGGAGACCGAAATCACAGAAGACCTCAAACAACCTTGTGATGATGCAGCGACTTTACATGCAGCCATGACCTACTGTCCTGTGAGAAGGAAAGAAAAGCAGATTTTCCCATGCTTGCTATATGCACTCATCCCTTGGTACCTGTAGGCAATTGGTTCCAGATCAGCCCCACCTCCAAGATACCCAGATCCTCAAATGTTCAAGTCCCTTATATAAAAGGCATAGCATTTGTGTATAACCAATTGTACCCTCCAGGATACTTTAAATCATCTGTAGATTATAAACCTAATGCAGCAGAAAGGCTATGTACATAGTTGTTATACTGTATTGATTAGGGAAGAAAAGAAAAAGAAAAAGAAGTAAAAAAAAGAGAAAAGAAAAAAGCCTAGCCAGGCAAAGTAGCTCCTGCCTGTAATCCTGGCTCATGGGAGGTGGAGAAAGGAGGATGGAGAATTGAGAAGAGAAGAGAAGAGAAGAGAAGAGAAGAGAAAAGAAAAGAAGAGCGGAGAGGAGAGGAGAGGAGAGGAAAGGAGAGGAGAGAAGAGAAGAGAGAAGAGAAGAGGAGAAGGCAGACTGAAAGGACCAAAGGAAAGTTTTGTAGTGCTGTGATGATCCAGACAACAAAAAAATAACATTCAGTTGGGTAAATCAGAAAAAAAAACGTTTTAAAAATCGGTAGGGTTTTGATGGGAAGGTGAGGAGAAAATTCCAGAAGCACCAACCTCAGTAAAATTACAAAGTTGTAGAAGGAAGGAGTATTTCTAGAATTAATAACAGATAATATTAATTGAGCACCTATTACCTACCAGTTTTTTTTTTTTCAGCTCTTTACAATTATTATTTTACTGGATTACTAAATAGGTACCATGATTTTCATTTTGTGATGCTAGGGATTGAACTCAGGGCCTCGCATAAGCCCTCTGCCACCAAGCTATATCCCTACCTGGCCCAGGACCTTCATTTTAGAGACAGAGAAAACTGGGGTACAAACTGGGAAACAAAGGTACTTGCTTAAAATCACCTACCTGATAAGAGGCTTTGGCAGGATCCAAAGCTAGCTTGAGCTTCTAGTCTCCTCACAGACCTACATCATGTGGGTTTGGATCTTAACTCAAAGTGCCTACATAGCCACCTAAAGATACTTTCAGATAAAGAAGGTGGTAAGACAATAGTGTGCTCCAGATGCCAAGTCATGAGAAGAATTAAAGTTTCTCACCTACTTTCCAGCTCAAATCCAGTCTGTGAACAGCCATACCTCTTCATGCTTCCCTTCCACATGGAAGGGGAGCTGCCTCCAGATGAGGTGAGGTGCCCTGCTTTGCACCAGCAGTGATCATTGCTAAAAAAACTCCAGTTGTCTTTTCTTTTGAGAAATAGACAGTTCATATGTTTCAAAATTCAAGTGATTTCAGAGTATCAGTGTAAAATTTCTTTTCTATACATGTGCCTGAGATACCCAATGTCATTTCTTGAAAGCAACCAATGCTTCCTGTCTTGTCAGTATTTTAGAAGTATCTTAGAGATAACTACATACAGTGTATAAAGAGATTCCTCATTTTGTCCCTGATGCATTGGATGTATGCATCATAATTTATTTAACCTGTCTTCTATTAATGGACAATCCATTTTATGACTATAAACAATATTGCAATAACTTTTTGTCATTTTCTATACCTGCAGATCTACACATAGAAGTTATAATTGACACTTTTAATTAATATTAATGATAACCAATTGCCAAATTGCTCTCCTTTAATACATTTACACCTTCAGAAAAAAAGTACATATTTTGTCACACTCTTTCTAATACTGTATATTATCAAACATTTCAATTTTTACTTAAATGTTTCCAAGATATCCATATTGATACATGTGGCTCTAGTTCATGAGTCTTTTATTACGGGGGCTATTAAACTGTAAATATACTACCATTTAATTATTCACATGCCTACTGATGAACAATAAGGCTTATTTTCCACACTGTTTTGAAAGCTCTTTTTCAGACCCTGGTATAGAGAGGTGAACAAAGGATGTTCTCTAGAGTTATGCCATGTTTGAGATAAGCAGGAAGGGCTGGTGGGTTGTGAGGAGGAAGAGACACACTACATGCATACAAATATAATTAGTTAAGAGTAAGATAGGGGCGAATCAATTTCAAAGCACCTAGTCAAAGCCAAGTATGGGGGCCCACACCTGTAATCCTAGCCACTAAGGAGGTGAAGGCAGGAGGATAACAGATTCAAGGCCAGAGGCTCCCTGTGTAACTTGGTGAGAACCTGTGTTAAGATAATTTTTAAAAATGGGCTAGGAGTATGTCCCAGAGGTAGAGCACTTTCAAAGTACATGCAAGGCTCTGGGTTCAAACCCCAAGTACACAAAAAAGGGGGAGCATCTTGTCAGATCCTGTCGGAGTGCCTGGTCCATGATAGATGTTTGCTGAAGGAACTAATGAATCAATGATTAAGAAACTGCAAGGCATGCTAAATATCAGGGTGTAGATTCCTGAGTGATATTCTGAGTACTGTGATGTCTAAGGGAAGATACAGACAAAGTTGGTATATAGGGGGAAATTCAACCTATCTGTGGCTATCATTTCAAGGCCTGAGAGGTAAACAGGCTGGACTGGGAGGAATAGTCTTTTATTGCTTTTAAACTCTGGCTACTTTTTCAGTTTTCATAACTTGAAAAAAAAAAGTCTCAGTCATCAGTTAAAGAAACAGTGTACATCAAGGCTGATTTTTTTCTACTTATAATGTAAACAATACCTCATAAATCACAATTTGACTGCAGAGATACAGCCAGCTAGAGGCCACCACACCCTGTCTATATTTATACTGAGTTAAAAATAAATCTGGCTAGGTTTCTGTGAAAATGACATACCCATTATTATTTTTTATGGTAGTAGGGGGCTGAATCTAGGGCCTTGCATATATTTTGCAAGTGCCTCACCACTGAACTGCACCCCAAGCCCCTTTTTTATTTTTTATCTTGAGATAGTCTGGCTAAGTTACACAGGCTGCCTCTGGTCTAATTTGCAATCCTCCCGCCTGTCTCCCAGTCTGAGATTACAGGTATGTACCACTGTGCCTGTCTTACATACCAATTATTACAGTTCAAGTTCAAGTCCATTTAAGAACTTAGAACAAATATCCATTGGTAGTGAGTTTTGGCATGGGATATTATTTAGTATTTGTGTAATGATGAACTCAGACTTCCTTTTTTAGCATTTAGCCTTCTACCACAGGAATCTAATATACTTAAAAATTTATAACTGTAGATATTGAAGAACATTTTATGAATATTTTAAAAGATGCCAGTCTTATTTCCTCATATTGTGGTTTTGACTAGGACTCTCTACATTCATTGAGGATTAAATGCTACAGAGTACATGGTATACAACTAGACATCTACAAATAGGCATCTACTTGTTATTAGGTTTTGTAGAGTTGGGTTCGACTCATAGTGACACTGTACAACAGAACAAAACACTAGTCAACACCATGCCATGTGCACAATCTTTTTTGTTTGACTCATTGTTACAGCCACTATACTTCATCTTATTTTGAGCTGTGACACATCAGCAAATGAAAGTCCCAGGGGCTTTACTCCATTCGTGTCATGAAAGTCGACTCTACTTTGACGAGGCAACTCTTCCCCATTCATCTTTTGAATGCCTTTCAGTCTGGGGGGCTCATTTTCCAAAACTGTATTTGGCAGTGCTTCTCTGCTTTTCATAAGGTTTTCAATGGGAAATTGTTTCAGGAGTGAACTGCTGGGTCCTTCTCCCTAGTCTGTCTTAGCCTGGAAGCTCAAATGAAACCTGTTCACCATGAGTGGCCCTGCTAGTATCTGAAATACCAGTGGCATAGCTTTCAGCATCACAGCAACATACAGCCTCCACAGCACAAGCTAATAGACATGTTGGGGAGGCATTACTAGAAAGTGCTTATGTCTAAACACTTTCCTTTAAAATACTGTGACAAAAAAGTCTTCACATTTTAAGAGATGTTATCTATGTATTACTTTTCAAAGTTGAATTGAATTACAGTAGCAACATGCAGTATGATGTTCTGGATTATATTTTCTATCACATCAGAACAATCATATGATACATTCTTAAAACAGCAAGATATAAAGAGGGAAAGTTTTCATCTCAGGATGTGTATGTATTTTTTGGCACCTTCTATGTATTTGCTTATATACTGATTGTCACATAATTTGAAACAATAGTTTTGCCAGAAAGTATACTGATGTCCTACAAAGGAACTCTAAATAGATGAAGAACTATCAAAAGTTCATAACATTAAAAAGGGACTTATATAAATAGTATGCCATTATTTGTTTGGTTTTTGAGAGTGCAAAAATCAGCACATGACTAAACTGAGGTAGTAAAAAAATACAGCATTAAGGATTATCCATGCTGTTGAAAAAATTTTTTTGGGGGGAGAACGTGTCTTTTTAAAATCATTTTTCCTTGTGCTATTGAGAATATTAAATAGATCTCAGAATAAAAATATTAAGTCTGAATTTCAATTTCCTAATGTAAGATGGCAATTTGTTCTGATAAAGTATATACAGCACCTAGCATACTCTCATATATACTTATTTATTAGCTTTCTACTCTGCCCCCTTCCTGATCTGCTGTGACAACCTAGAGAACAGGTGGCTCTATGACAATGAGGATCAGAGTAAGCATAACTGAAGCTATGGAGCAGCTGAAGCCTTAAGAACAGTCATTAGCAGACTTTGTAGAAATAGAAAGAATAATCCAAAAATTCACATGAAAATACAAAAGGCCATGTATAGCCAAAACAATGTTAATATGTAAAACCAGTACAGGCTAGATCACAATCCCTCACTTTAAACTATACGACAGGGGTAAAGTAGCAAAATCAGGTTGGTATTGGCACAAAAATAGGCCTAGAGACTAGTGGAACAGAATTGAAGATCCATACACCCAAGCATCTGTAGCCACCTGATCTTTGACAAAGGGGCTAAGCAAACAAATTGGAGAAAAGATAGCCTCTTCAACAAATGGTGCTGGGAAACTTGGATTTCCACCTGCAGAAAAATTAAAACAGACCCACATCTCCAATGTGCATGAGAGTTAATTCAAAATGGATAAAATACCTCAACATAAAACCAGAAACTGTAAAATTACTAGAAGAAAAGATAGGAAACATACTCCAATACATAGGCACAGGAAAGCATTTCCTTAATAAGACTCCAATTGCTCAGGAAATCACACAAATAGACAAATGGGATTACACGAAATTAAAAAGCTTCTGTACAGCAAAAGAAACAATGAACAGAATTAAGAAAGTCCACTGAATGGAAGAAAGTCTTCACATCCTACCCATCTGACAGAAGACTAACTCCTAGAAATTACAAAAAACTCAAGAAAGCAAATCCCAAGACAACAAATAATGTAATACACAAGTGGACAAAGGAACTGAACAGACAGTTCTCAAATGAAGAAGTTCATAAAGCTATGAAGCACATGCAAAAATGCTCAATATCCCTAGCCATTACAGAAATGCAAACCAAAGCAACTCTGAGATTCCACCTAACTCCAGTAAGAATGGCCAAGATCAACAAAGCAAATAATAACAGATGCTGGTTAGGATGCAGAGAAAAAGGAGCACTCTTTCACTGTTGGTGAGACTGTAAATTGATTCAACTACTTTGGAAATCAATACGGAGATACCTCAGAAAACTAAAAATAGCACTGCCACATGACCCAGCTATACCACTACTGGGAATACACCCAAAGGGAGACAAGTTATCATATCACAGAGACACCTGCATCTCCATATTCAATGCAGCACTGTTCACAATAGCAAGGATATAGAACCAACCAAGGTGCCCATCAACAGAAGAATGGATTAAAAGTTGGTACATATACACAATGGAATACTACTCAGCCATAAAAAAATAATGCCATTTGGAGAACATCATCTTAAGCGAACAAACACAAGCTCAAAAAGAGAAATACCATACATTCTCATGTGGGAACTAAAACTTATGTAAAGGAAGAAAAAATCCTATACATAAGTTGATAATAAAAAATGCACAATTAAACTTAGTGAAGATGGGACAATATAAAGAGTAGAAAAGAGGGAGGGACCTAGCAAAAGGAAGTGAGGATTGCAGGGGTTGGGATGGGGAGGAGAATCAGTGTAGAGTGATAAAGGGGAAGGATGATCTCAATGTAAACAATGTAACTTCATGAGTACATTGGAAAAATAGGGAAATATAACCCAAATATGCATTTGAGTTTTACTACATATTAGTCATAGGGCTCCATAAACCTTGTAGGTTGATGAAAGTGTAGCCAGAAGTGATGTAATAGTTGCACAATGGAAACAGCCATTGCTATATTACTCTGTACCCCACTACCATTTACTAATAAAGGGAGAAAAAAAATAGTCATTAGCCCTGTGCAGTGATGCCTGCCCCTAATCCCAGTAACTTGGGAGGCAGAGGCAGGAGGATTGCAAGTTTGGCATCCTGTGCAACTTAGTGAGAACTTGACACAAAATAAAAGATGACAAATAGGCTGGGAGCGCAGCTCATACTTGCGAAGTATGTGTGAGGACCTGAGCTCAACTCCCAAGCACTGTGAAAGAAAGAAAAAAAGGGGGGGGGGGGGAGGAAAAGAGGGAAAGAAAAGAAAAGAAAGGAAAGGAAAGAAAGGGGCTTGGAGTTTGGCTCAGTGGTACAGCACTAGCATAGGGGTTTGACCCCAAATACTGGGGAAAAAAGCTGGGGATATAGCTCAGAGGTACAGTGTTTGCCTTGCGTGTGCAAGGCCCTGGGTGTGATCTCAAGTACCACACACAGAAGGAATAATCATTAGGGTAGAGGTGTGACTCAGTAGTGGTACAGTACTTGCTTAGTGTGTTCAAGGCCTTGGCTTCCATCCCCAGCACTGCAAGAACAAAACAAAAGAACACCTGTTGTTAATTGCCAACTTAATTGTGTGGTAAAAACAGGTTAATTTACAAATCTTAGCCAAGTTCCCAAATACACACCAAGGAAATGAAACCAGAACAGAACAAATACAATTCATTAATCTATTCATTTTAGAGGTTTCCAATTTTCCCTCCACCATCTTATGTTCATCTTTCAGTTCCCATGCCTCAATCATCCCACTTCATCTATTTCCCTTCATCTTAATGTAATTTACCTTCTTTTTACCTGGGGTAAATCACTGGGGTTCATAGTACAGATCATTTTTAGCACTTTTTTCCTCTAAAGGAGAAAATTATTGATTTTATTTTATTTTATTTATTTATTCATTTATTTTCTTGAGACAAGCTCTTGTTGTGTAGTCCAGATGGCCTAGAAATTGCCATCCTCTAGTCTCAGCCTTCAGTGCTGGGATTATAGGTATGTGCCACTGTTCCTAACGGAAATTATTATTATTCCGGGAATGGAACCCAGGGCCTTGAGTATGCTAAGCATGTGCTCTATCATTTATGTAATTATGCTAGTCAAACTTTCTCAAATTTAAATAAAATACAAAGAAGGAAAAATGTAATAGATGAATACTTTTTATTGCATCAAATGTGTTCTTTGAAAAAAGTAGGCTAGAGTGGGCATGAGGAAATGCTTACAGAACTTTGTAAGGTTCTGAGAATGATCTGCATACAGAATGACTATTGAAGTTGTTCAGCTTCTGTCTTGGCATCTTTATAGTAATGGTGCTATCATTGTTTTGAATCTGCTATTAAATGCTAGGATTTAAATGGCACCACAGGGGCTGGAGAAATGAACTGTAGCCAAAGCAAACTGGAACAATTTGTGGGGGGTGGGTTTGAGACTGATTCCCACTATGCAGCCCAGGCTGGCCTTGAAACTGCCTCTCTAACCTTTAAGAATGTACTTACTGTGAGTACCATCACATATGTAAAGCTGAGTCCTTGTTTGTTAAAGACAAGCTATATGAGACTTCTCCAAATGAACTTCTCCAAAGAGCAAAATGTTTATTAAAATGTAAGTAATAAGTAACACACACCTGTAATTGCAGCGACTCAGGAGGCTGAGGCAGGAGGACCATAAATTTGAGGCCAGAGGCATCCTGTACAATTTAGCAAGACTCTGTCTCAAAAACAAGTAATAAAAATGTGCTATTTTGAGATGTATCCACATATCTTATTAACTTTCAATAGAAAATCTCTGGTTTTCAACCTTTGCAATTTTGCTTCTGAGGAGACACCTGGCAATATCCGGAGCAATATTTTTTGCTGCTACAAATATGAGGAAAGGGCTGCTACTGAAGTCAAGAGGGTGGAGGACAAGGACGCACTTAAACTTCCTATACAGGACAGTTTCCCACAACAAAGGATTATTTATTTGGCCCCAAATGACAACAGAATGAAAAGCCTTGACTTGGACTGACAAGATATTTTTTAGAGAGTATTTTTTCACTGACATTGTTTAGGAGTGATAGCAAATTAAAGATCAACTATGGTTGTTATTACTGTTTAATAGTAATGTGTCTCCTTATTGGCCACACTCAGGTAATCATTCCCAAATTCACCCCCACTGTGGCCATCACACACTACTCCATTAGATTTCTCTTTCTAAAAGACTACATTCAGGAAGAGTTAAATGATACTGGGCTTAGTAATGGATGACGTAGGTGGCTATTAATCACTCAGTTTGCTTCCTGCTTATCTCATTTTTAAAAACATCATTTTTGCATGTGGTAGCACATCCTTGTGATCATAGCACTCAGCAAGTGAGGGCAGGAGGATCTTGAATTAGAGACCAGCCTGGACTAAATATTGAGTTCAAGGCCAGTCTGGGCTACACTGTGAGACCCTATCTCAAAAACCAAGGGAAGAGGATGTAGCTCAGAGGTAGACTGGTTGCCTAGCATGTCCAAGGCCTGGGCTCAATTGCTAGCACTGTAAGAAAAAAACAAAATACAACATAATTAAGAAATAACAACTTTATTGAAATATAATTTACATACTAAAATTAACCAAAGAAAAGTATACAATTCAGTGGTTTTCAGCATATTCCACACTACCTAATTTCAGAATGTTTTTATCACCCCCCAAATTCTTTTTTTTTTTTTTTTTTGAGGTACTGGGGGTTAAACTCAGGGCTTGCATGCTTTGCAAGTGCTGGACCACTGAGCTGCACCCCCAGCCCATTTTTTCACTTTTTGAGACACAGTCTCTCTAAATTACGCAGACTGCCTCTGGTCTTGAACTTGCGATTCTCCTGCCTCTGCCTCCCGAGCCGCTGAGATTACAGGCATGCACCACTGTGCCCAGCTACCCCCAAAATTTTATGCCCAGTAGGAGTCATCCTATTCTTCCTTTCCTTCCCTGTTTCCCAGGTAACCACCAATCTATTTATGCCTATGAATCTGCCTATTCTGGAAATGTCATATGGAGAAACATATGTGCCTTTTTGTGACTGACTTCTTTCACTTAGCATGTTTTTGTGGATTACCTATCTTGTGGCATGTATCAATACTTGATGCTTTTTTATTGCCAAGTAATATTCCACTGCATACATGACCACATTTGACTTATTCGGCAGTTGATGTTTGGGTTGTTTCCATTTTGACTAATAAGTATGCTTCTCTGAATATTTGTGTCCACATTTTCGAACTGACAAAGTTTTTGTTTTTATTTTTTAGTTGGTTTTGTTTTTGGTTTTGTTTCTTTGAGACAGGGTCCAGACCAGCCTCCAACTCTCAATTCTGCTTCAGCCTTCCTAGTGCTGGGATTATAGGCATGCACTACCATGCCCAGCTCCAGCAAGTATTTTTCTTAGGAAACATGTTTCATGGACACAGACTTGTGTGTACTTGATCACAATGTTAGATTGTTTCTTTTTTGTGACACAGTCTCTCTGTGGAGCCTACCTGGGCCTCAAACTCAGGATTCTCCTGCCTCAGCCTCCTGAGTTCTATGCTGGGATTATAGGTACCACCACTCTTGGCTTTTTTTGTTAAATGTACTTGGTAATGTAGACTCCAGAGAAGTTTGAAGTAAGTACCACCTGACATTTGAATCAATTCTACATCAATCTATATGATTAAGTTTTGCTTTAAGACATTGCAGAAATAGTTTTACTTTTAGACATTTTGCTAAGCTTTTCAAAACAAGTACAAGAACTTAATAAAATAAAAATGTTGCTAAAGAGATGTCAGGGCTGGGGTTAAGCTCAGTTGGTAGAGTGCTGCTTTGCACTCCCTGAGGACCCAGGTTTGATCCTCAGTGCCCCAAAAACACGTGGCCATCCACTCCCAAAGCAATCCTGAAACAACCAGCCATTGAAAACCCTATGAGGTCACTATGAGTCAGGTTGACTCAACAGCACCTAACAACAAAGATTTGTCAACTCTTTCAATGTGAAAAATGCCCACAAATGTTTTATCTCAATCTACTGATTAAAATTTTTTGGAAAATTAGGCATGCTAGAAGTATTTTCTTGCATGTGTGCAACAGTAGAAACATTGTTGCTCACTAGCTCTTTAAGTTCATACTAGCTTTGAAGATAGTCATTCATAGGCTAACTATCACTATCATTAATAATACATGTGAGTACCAACAGACCAACCGCGTAGAGTAGCTTTAAGGCCTGTAAAAAAGTATTGAAAACATTAACTTAATAATCATAGTGCCTACTGCCTGTAAAGAGTGTATGACTATATATATAGCAAATTAGTTAAGCTCTTCAAAACAGAGCCCAAAACAGAACATGTTTTTAACCCCTTTAAAAATGGCAATTTTGTGATTCAAATAGTTTGATAAAAGCCAAATTATATGAACTGTGATTGCTGGCTACTTGAATGTAACTTACCAAAAAAATTAAAGAGACAAAGTCATTTTGAGAAGTATCTAGTTAACATGTGCTGAATGAAATCCCAAATCAGGAAGAGCTGGCAAAATTAAGATGTGTACCATGATCTTCCCCAAATCCTGAATTTATTTTCATAAAGGATTAATGCCATATAAACTTGTCACTGTTATTATTTTTAAATGGTCTCCTGTACTATCAGCCTTTGAGATACTTGAGGGCAGGAATTTTCCACAGTAACTTATCTAGGTGGCTTTCAATATAAATATTTGCAAAACTTACTACATTCAACTAATATCTTATTATTTGCTGACTGGAGCAAGCTGTTCACAATGTTCTAGGAATTTAAGAATTAATAATGGGTATTTCCTACTTTTAAGTTTCCTAGACTTAGAGGGGAGATAAAAATTTACAGTTGTGTGATACAGAACAATAGGGTTTGTGATCACCAGATATTCCAGTAGCTGAAAGCTGCTAGTGCCCAAGCTGTTTTAAAGAATGACTTTGAAAGGTAAATAGGTGAGGAGGAACATTCCCAGGTGAACTCATATAAGGCATGTGTAAAGGGAAAAGGTAAGTCGGGTTACAGTGGGGCACCCCTGTAATCTCAGTACTCAGGAGGTAAAGGTGGAAGGATTGTGAGTTCAAGGCCAGCTAGGCTACAAAACAAGACCATATCTTAAATAAACAACAACAAAAAAGAATGAAAGAAAGAAAATAGGAGTGGGGACAGGGAAGGTGCTAGAGACAGAGAGGTGGGTTGGTACGTAATCATGGAGAGATTTTTGTTCTTTATTAAGATGTTCAAATTCAGCAGGGTGTGGTGGCACATGCTTGTAATCTCAGCAACCTAGGAGTGGGAGGTAGGAGGATGACTCCCAAAATAAAGAATGGGCTGGGGGTACAGCCCAGTGATAGAGAACTTGCAAAGTATGTGAGAGGCCCTGGGTTCACTCCTAACTACCACACACTCCTAACTACCACACACACACACACAAAGGTTGTTTAAATTCTATATAGTATATAAAACAAAAACACTGAAGGTTGTTATGAAGGGAAAAAACATGGTTAAAGTTGTCTTAAATGCAGTAAATAATGGAGGAAACAATGGAAACTAGTTAGTCTAGGTATAAACTGAGGGCCTAAACAAGGTGTGGGGGACTGTCAACAAATGTTTACTAAGTGCACAGCACTGTATGCTAGGTATGGGGAAACAGTTTGTCTCATTCACAGAAGCTTAGAGTCAGCAGGTTAGACACTGAAAGATACAACATAAGGATCCAGGGAGGAATGGCAGGAACATCAAGGGATGACTGAGAAAGAGGAACTGAGGGGGAAATCTGAGGGAAAAAATATGATTTTAAAGATTTGAAGTCCCATACTTAGGTGATTATCAGCAGACCCTGCATAATCCTGCCATACTCCTAGTGAAAACCACTTCTTTTGCCCCTACTGAAAAATCTACCAAAACTTCTAAAATGGGTATTAAATTAAAAAAAAAATAATGTGAGGAGGTCAGCATTAAGGGTTTCTCTTCTCATCTCACAAAGCACTTGATCTTTGTATCATTTACACTGTATCATAATTACCAGAAAATCTGGAAGAGAACCAAATAAATGAACATGGACTTAGGGGCACCAGGAGGAAAATGGAACACAAGGCAAGGTGGAGGTACAAAGATTGAATAATTAAAATGGCAAATGCCTTAGAAAGTTCAAATAAAGTTTCAGCACTGCCTGTTTCACATAATTTGGAGTTCCTTGTTAATCTGTTTCCAGTTCCAGTGAGAAAAGCCCAGAAGGGCCTGACATTGTGGTGTACCAGTCATCTCACTAACTGGGATGAGGGCTGAGGCTAGAGGGTCGCAGGTTCAAGGCAAGGGCCAGCCTGCTCAATGTAGCCAAGACCCTGTCTCAAAAAAAAAGGGGAGAGGGCTGGAGGTGTAGCTCAGTGGTAGAGCACTTGCCCAATGCAAGGCCCTGGGATCAATCCCCAGTATCACAAGGGAAAACAAACAAACAAAACAAGCTCATTTCCATGGTAACTTTCAGATACTCAGGTCAGTGTAATGGAAACTGAAACTAGCTAATGCTTATCAAGGCAATGTTTTCCAGTCTCCATCATAACAAGTGAAGGACTGAAAACCCGATTCAGTTTGGTGCCTTCTTTTGCTGCTCATTTTTGTAAAATAACTCAAAAGTCCTGGTGACTTAGAGGTTGCACCTCTAAACTTCTACCATGTTTTTTTTTTTTTTTTTCAGTGATGCTGGGGATTGAACCCAGAGCCTTCCATAAGCTAGGAAAGTGCCCTACTATTGAGTTACATTCCCAGCCCCTAAACTTCTACCTGATAATCCTGGATATAACAAATTTGAAAAGTACTGTAGAATTATACATGTAACATCTGCTCACCAGATTTGTTTTTTTATTTATTGCTGTTCTGAGGGGTTGAACCTAGGGCATCACACATGCTTCGCAAGGGCTCTTCCACTGAGCTGCACCCACCCCACTTTTCCTTTTTATTTTGAGTCAGGGCCTTGCTAAATTATGCAGGCTGCCTCTGGCCTCGACCTCTTGATCCTTCTGCCTCCCTCTGCCTCCTGAGTCCCTGGGATTAAAGGAGTAGGCCACTGCATCTGGTTGTTCATCAGACTTGAAGACCCGGGCTTTGTGGCCCCAAGTCCTTGCCTGAGGCTGACAGTCTTCAAATGCACAACACCCTCGAAACTTTCCCTAACCCCCTTGCATTTATAAAGCTGGAAACTGGTGGTTGTAGCGTTTACAGTCCAATTAGCCTAGCTTTTGTTCTCTTGGTTGACTAGTCTCTTGGTTGTTTTTTCTTTACCTGGTCTAACCAAAACTGTGTCTCCCACCCCTACCCTGGCAGACACCAGGAACACTTGCCGTGCTGCCTGCAGCTTGGTTGGGGTGTGCGTGGCCCTGGGTGGCAGGACTGCTGACCTGGGCACTGTCCCCCAGGTACCTCATCCTGTCACAGACCGTGGTCGGGTCCGCCGGTTATCCGCGACAGGCGAGGAGAGCACTAGACCCTCGGCGGGCCCTGTTCTTCCGCGGCAGGCTGATGGGAGCGAGCTCTGTTCCTCTGGAGTAGATCCAAATTTGGCGGGGTTTGCTTAGCCCCAGTATACTCGCTGCGGTAAAAAAATAATAATAATAATAAACCAAGCTGAGCCGCGCTCAGTGGCGCACGGCTGTAATCCCAGTGGCTCGGGAGGTGGAGGCAGGAGGATTCCAAGTTCGAGACCAGAGGCAGTCTGCGTAATTTAGCGAGACCCTGTCTCAAAAAGTAAAAAAAATGGGTTGGGGGGGTACAGCTTAGTGATCCAGCACTTGCAGAGCATGCAAGAGCGAGGCCCTGGGTTCACCCCCAGTACCACAAAAAAAAAAAAAAGAAAAAAGAAAAGCCAACCTCACCTTGGGGAAGTCCGCTGCAGGCCGGCGACTAGTAGCAGAACAAGCCGCCGCAGCAAAATCTTCCTAGGTCAGGGCAGGACAGGAAAGTTGCCTGCCAGGCCCAGCTCAGCCACCCGCCCAGCCGCCCCTTTTCCGGCAGCACATTGACTTCCGGACTTGCGCAGGCGCCGCCTGGTGCGCCCCTCCCCCCCGGGGCCGGTCGTTTCCCGGCGTGCTCCGCGGGGAACAGCCGGAGTCGACAATAACAAACCCAGCCGCGGCCGTGTCCCCGGCCTTGCCGAACCCTCGGCGCTGTCTCGGGGTTCTCCAGTCGCCCGGGCCCCTCGGCTCTGACCGGCCGCGGCCCCCTGACTCCCGGCCCCTGACCCAGAGCCGAGGGGCCTGACCGCTGCTTCTCTTCCCGACCCCTCCCTACTGCCCGGAGTCCGGGGCCGCCGCGGGTGGACGGGCGCCCGGGACGCCGAAGGTTGTATCGGTTGGCGGTGCCGAATGGGCGGTTGGTAGCCGCCGCCAAGGACAAGGCGGCGCCGGAAGATGGTGCCGGGGGCCACCGGCTCTGCTGCTGCCGCCGGCGGAGGAGGCGCTGCCGGGTAAGTGCCACCGCCGCCCGCATCCCCTTCCCCCATCTGGGCACCGTGGCCTCGCGGCCGGGCCAGCGACGCGGGGTCCCGGCCGGCCCGAGCGCAGGTGTGCGAGCCCCCGGACTCTGCGCGTCGGGCCGGACAGGTGTTGCCCAGCGGTCGCCGTCCCGTCGCGACAGCCCCTATGGAGACAAAAGCGATTCTGTTCGGTGCTCCACCGGGCTGCAGCATGAGTGGGGCTGCGGGTGGCTTCCTCGGCCGGAGCCTCCGGCATTCCTCCCCGAGCGCGCTGCAGGTCAGCACCTGGCGGAATTGCGGGAGTGGCCGGGTTTGAGAGATGCCCCAGCCCACCCAGAGACGCGTCCTCACTGGTGGCCACAGCTGCCTGGGTTCAGCCTGGATGGTGTCTCGGGCTGCAGAGACTGAGGAGTGGGGTTGGACCAAGGCCGAACCCAACGCACAGAGTGGGAGGAACCGAGAGATGTCGTCTTTGTCCCGACCCCAGAGTGCGAGGATCGGTGTAAAGTTACTCCTAGGAATGACTCAGCCTCCGCCTGCCCCACGGATAGGTTTGGGATGAGTTGTGTGTGTGGATTTCACAACTTCCTTGGTAAATACATTAACCAACAGGAGAAATGTCAGCTTCTGGGTGGATTCAGTACTCTATTTCTTTTTTCCTTTTTTTTTTTTCTTTTCATGCTGTACTAGGGAGTTCAACCCAGGGCCTCACACATACTGTGCAAGTGCTCTACCATTGGGCTGCACCCCTAGCTCCTATTTAATTTTTTACCTTGAGACAGAGTCTTGCTAAGTTATGCAAGCTGCCTTTGGCCTCCAATTCTCGATCCTCCTGCCTCAACCTTCTGAGTCGCTGGGATTAGAGTCATGCGCCACAGGGACCAGTGTCTGTATTGACTCTAAAGTTGTGGTTATACCATGAAATGGTATAGGTCTGGGTGCTAAGTACAACTAACGTGCTCACTGTTGGTAAAGTCGCTACAAGATTTCTGCTAGATGGGAACGTTCTCAGGTCAGTGTCCATTTTGTTAGCCATTTTATGTGTAAAGTTATTGGATTGATGGGGCTTGTATCATTTATATGAAATTTTGGAAAGTTAGCAATGTAAAGAACTTTTTAATAGACCTACGTGTGTCCTTTATAAAGAACTTGTATTTGGAAGCGGGCATGGTGGTACACACCTGTGATTCTGGCACTCAGGAAGCTGAGGCAGGAGGATCCTAAGTTCAAAGTCAGCCTGGGCTACATAATGAGTTCCAGGCCAGCGTTGGTGACATAGCAAGAACATGTCCCTGTACCCTCCCCAAAATGTTGTATTTGGGGAGATGATACGTCCTTCCTCATCTGGTCATATATTACTATAAAAAGCAAAAGGACTAGCTGATATTTTTTGAATTATTGGATCTATAAGTGGACTGTTGCTGGGGTGTGACAATTTTTCTTCTTTTTTATATGTGGTGGTGTAACAAGATATGGCCCAAATGAACATTTTCTCAGTAACATTCCTGTCATATTGTTGTTGTTAGGTGCTATCGAGTCAGTATCCCGACTCATAGCGACCCCTCATAGGGTTTTCAATGGCTGACTGTTTCGGGATTGCCTTGGGAGTGGATTGCCAGGTCCTTCTCCTGTTTTTGCGGTGCTGGGAATTGAACTCGGGATCTCGGAGACTGCAGCGCAGCGCTCTACCAACTGAACTAAATCCCAGCCCCCTGTCATATTAGTATATACGATTATGTTCAAAACCTAGACATTTATGTTGTGGATACTTTAGTCACATGAGGTTTATGTTGATAAATTTCTGTTGATGGAAATTGTGCGTGGATTCAGGCCACATTTGAAAAGTGATTTCATTTAGTCTATTTTGAATCAAATTGTGATAATATTTATGCACCTAATCCTTTCTCTGTTACTAGATATTAGAGAAGATATTAGATATTAGATAAGACAACAAAGTAGGTACTCTTGGCCCTGAGAGAAAAAAGTGTTTTGGGCCCTTGCTGACAAACACCAGATCAGAGTGTTTAACAGATTGATCTTACACATTAGATTCATAAAAGCTAAAAGGACAAAGGGCATAAGACCTCTTCTTCCAGTGCTGGAGATCAAACCTTGGGATACACACTTGCTGTTCACTGAACCTCCGCAGCTCTGTTTCTGAAAGACATAGTGGGTTTTTTTTGTTGGTGATTTTTAATGAACAACTTCATGGGTGTTAGGACGTTTCTGTGCATGTATTTCATTGTACGTTGCTGACATTCACTCCCCCCTTGTCCTCTTGTGATCCTCCGCCTCCGTCCTTTCCCTCCCCACCAACGGTCTCCTTCTCCTTTCCTGCCTTTTTGAGTATATCTATAAATGTATATCCCAATTTTGCCATAAGGGCAACATAAGTAATATTTTCTTTCTTTTCACCCCCTATCCTCTCTTTACTCCATTATCTTTCCCTAATTTTGCCCTGCCTGCCGCTGTGGCACTGTGGCATCTGATCCTGTCAGATCTCAGAAGCTAAGCAGGTCTGGCCTGGTTAGTACTTAGATGGGAGACCACCTGGGAACACCAGGTGTTGCAGGCTTAGGACAAGGACCAGGCAACCCACTCCCAAATACCAATCTGCCATTGAAAACCCTATGAATAGCAGACAAGCACTGACAATAGTATTTTGCCTGTTGTACGTAGGGTCACTATGATTCGGACACCAATTCGACGGCACCTTACAACAACAACTTATGCCCTGTCTGCTTTCATGATCTGTATGTTTTAATAATGAATATATATTGAAGTCTAACATGCACATGTGAGAGAACAGGCAATGTTTATCTTTCTGTGCCTGGCTTATATTGCTTAAAATGATGATCCCTAGTTCCATTCATTAGCAAATGACATAATTTTGTCCTTTATGACTGAGTAAAACTCCGTAGTGTATATGTACCACGATTTCTTTATCCATTTTTCTGTTGACAGAGACCTAGGTTGATTCCATATCTTGGCTGCTATGTAACACCTCAATAAACATGGATGACCAGATATCCCTGTGGTATATTGACTTATTCTTTCAGAAATATATCCATAGTGTTAAATTTAAATTTTATTTATGTAAGCTTGAGAGAGCTTTTGTTGGGCCTCTGATGTTTGAGCTGGGGTGCAGCTCAGTGGCAGAGTACTTGCAAAGCATGTGTGAGACACTGAGTTTGAACCCCAAGTACCACAAGGAAAAAATGCTCTCACCATCTCAGAGGTTCCCCCCACATATACCAGGGGACATGCTAGATAAGCTCTCTACCACTGACCTGCACCCTCAGCCTCTTTTATTTTTTGAGACAAGTTCTCACTAAGTTTCTCAGACTGTCCCTGGGATTATAGGCATACGCCATGGTGCCTGGCTTCCGGGTTTTGATAGGTATTTATTATATATTTGCTAAGCACTGCTCTAGAAGCTGGAGATTCAGCAATAAACAAAAACAAATCTCTATCTTCATTGAAACAAACAAAAAAAATAGACTAAGAGCATAATTGCTAAGGAAAAAAAATAAAGCAGAGAAGGGAGGATGTGATGAGTGTGTGCATGTGTCTGTGTGTCAGGGGTGAGGTGAAACTTTAGATAAAGTGGCCAGGGATGGCATTGTTTAACAACTTTTGAATAAACACCCAGTAGAATTAAGGGAGGTAAGTGTCTATTTGGTGAAAGGTTATTTTTGGCAGAGGAAGCAGGGAACGCTTGGAGATTCAAGGTATTCGCCAGGAAGTAGTTAATGACGATGGACTGAGCTACTGAGGGGGAGAGTGGTAGGACAGCAGAGGACTCAACTTCTGTAGATAGTCCAGCTTTATAGGTTATAGTAAGAAAATTAACCCTGCATGTATAAAGGCACAAAGGGGAGTTTCATTCAGTACATCAAGTCTGGGAATCTGTTGGACCCAGATTCATTTAACTCATTCCTGAAATGTTAATTAAACCCCTGTAACACATGTTTGGGAGAAGTACCTGGCAACTTACTCCCAAAAAACAATCCGCCATTGAAAAACCCTGTGAATACCAGAGAAGCACTGGTAATAGTGTTTTGCCTGTTGTACAAAGGGTCGCTACGAGTTGGATAGCGACTCCATGGCACCTACACGTTTAGCTTCAGCAATGTGCCAGTGAACTAGCAGAGAGAGAGAAAGTGTGTGTAGGAAAGAGTGAACCATTAGAATTTTTGTTATTGTAGTTGCAGTACTTGGGGGTTGAAACCAGGGCCCTACACATACTTTGCAAGTGTCCTACCTCTGGGCTACACTCCAAGTGCCCCTCCCCCCACCTTTTTTTAAATCCTGAGATAGGGTCTCACTAAATTATGCAGTCTGCCTATGGCCTTGAACCCGTGATCCTCCACCTCTAGATCCTCTGCCTCTAGAGTCACTGGGATTACAAGCCTGAACCACCATACTCAACATGCCTGGCACTATTGGAAATTTCAAAGAAGATAAAATGACAAATGTAGATTGCTTTTAGGTAATAGGATACACACACACACACACACACACACACACACACACACACAGACGCAGATTTGTGGAGTGCTAGGTTTGAAGAGTTTTCTTTATTAAATAAAAAGGACATAAAGATGATCACATCTCTCTGATCTTCTGTTATTGTGAACCTAGGATGCCTAATTTGTCTGTAAAACTGGACCTGCATTGTCCAGGTCTCTGAGAGCCTAACATTGCTTTTTCATCCCTTTGTAAAATTAAGGTTCTAATAAATTTGTTTTTGTGAGTATATGTAGTGCTTGAGTGCTCACAAGCAGCCTTTCATCTATTGGCTAGTTTCTGCTTTCACTGGTGTTTAGTGACAACCCTGAGGATTGTGGAATAACATCTTTCTACGTAGGATTTTGTTCTTTTGATTTCTTATACTTTCTTGGCTTATAATTATGCTAAGAGATGAAAATAATTGTGATCTGGTTTCATTTGTTACTGGTTTGGGATTGTCCACATCAGTTTTTCCTTCATACTCCACATAGTAATTGCTCAGTAACTGCCCAGTGTGTATGTGGAAATAGTAATCCATTACTGTACTGTTAATATTGCCATCGCCTTTGGTAATTGTTGCACTGCAAATGCCATATTTGTGTGTTCTTTTTTTGATATTAATGTATGTTTACAGATAGTCTTGGATTAATAGAGTAGAGCTGATTCAATAATAGTTATATAAATAATTTTGGTTTTATGTATTTTTTTATTTATTACATGACAAATAGTAAAGTTTTACTTAAATACACAAACTTATTCCAGAATTACACATTTTCCTTCCAGGGCTCAGTTGCGTACATTTTTTTTCCAACCAGAACTGACTGCGTAAGTCACCTGGAGGCTGCAATAAAATCACTATTGTCCCACTTTGCCAGGGTAAACTGGTAAAGTTGATTTTTTCTGAGTAGATTGTTCATGCAAGCAGGTGGCAGTAAACAATGGCTCTCACTTTCCCATAATCTTAGGGCTGAATTCCACTTCTTGAGTTAGAGATGTTTTTCTACTTTCTGACAAATGCAAAACCTTTTCTGGACCCCAGTGTGTCTGGTGCCCTGCCCATAGAGCTCCCTGGACAAGGTCACAAGGCCATAGAGGCTGTTGCACAGCCATGCTTGGCCTTTGGATAGTAGGAGATGGAGCGTGGTGATGTTTCCAAGATAGCAGGCTCCAGAGACAAAGACTCTGCCAACTTTTATTTTTTACAATTAGGACACATCATAAAAGAAAACCTGCAACTAGGAAATTTTCACTAAAGTCATGGATTTTATATAGTTTTTATGAATGTTGGGATACCAGAATGGTTAATAAATATATTTGTGTTTTGATGTGGAAAAATTTCCTTGTTATGCAGTCCAAGCAAGGTACATAGTAATATGTATGACATCATCTCACTTTTATAAAACCAAATTATCTGCCTATATACATGTATCTCCTGTGTACTTAGGGAATATACCTGGAACGTGTACTCCAAGCTTTTTAATTCTTATTTTGAAAGTATTTCTTTTCTGATTTTTACCTTCTTGTTTGCTGTCTTTGGGCATTAGCTTTCCAGATGCTATCTACATTATTTTGGTGCTGTCCTTACATGAGGTTCCTTGTTTAGTTGAAGACAAGGAATACATTTAGGAGTCTCTGGACCTTTATGAAAAAGGTTTTCTTTTGGAAAATGTGAGGAAGATGCCTGACCTACTCCTCTTTCCTTCTTTTCCTCTTGGCAGAGAAAGGGTAGTGTCAGATGGGAATACATCTGATTTGTAAAGAATGACACCCATTTTTCAGTCTTGGACAACTTGGAGACACTACTTGTGGTGACATTATTTTCCTTAATGCAGAAGCCAGTGAACTCTCAGTGAATAGATTGGCTAAGAATTGCAGTTTGCAGAATTAGAAGTCAGGCAAAATAATGATAGTTCTTTCTATCATTTTCAGTGCAGTATCCATAGTAGACACATCATTGTGTGTTGTCTCAGTGAACAGAAACTAGTGTTTAAGCAGAAGATCAAAAAATAATATGGCCAGGTGTGGTGGCACACACTCTGTAATCTCAGCACTCGGGGCTGAGGCAGGAAGATCACAACTTGGAGACCAGTCAGGGCAACATAGAGCTCAAGCCAACACACACACACACACACACACACACACACACACACACACACACACACGATTTAGTTTTATGAAATATTAAAAGTGTTTCTGTGAAATGAGCATTGTGTTAGATTTGAGAAAATCTTGGTGCAAAGTAATACATTTTCCATTCCATATCCATACATTACAAATCTGCGTATTCCACTAGACTCAGATCAAAATATGTGGGGCAAAACTCTTTGTACTGAACATATATAGACTTTCTCCTAGTTATTATTCCCTAAACAATTCCATATAAGAGCTATGTACTTAGCATTTACATTGTTTTAGGTATTATACAGGTGATTTAAACTACATGAGAGGCTGTGTGTGTAGGTAATATGCAAATACAACTTAAACAAAGTCCTTAGGTATCTACACATTTTGGGACTTTGTTTTTGTATTTGGTTGTTGTTTTTTTTTTTTTTTTTTTTTTTTTTGGCTTACTGGGGTGTTGAACCCAGGGTCTCACAAATTTTGTAACCACTCCACCACTGAGCTGCATCTCCAGCCCATTTTTTACTTTTTAAATTGTGACAGGATCTTGCTAATTTACACAAGCCACATCTGGCCTCAAACTTGCAGTCTTCCCTCAGCCTGTCAACTCACTACACCATCATGCTGGTTTACATTTTTATTTTTTTGAGGCAGGATCTCACTCTGTAGCCCAGGCTTGTCTCAGCCTCCATGTGCTGGGTGGCCTTACAGGCACGCAACACCACACCTGGCCCTTTATAAAGTTAATTTCTTATTCCATCAGCTGCAGTTAATTTTTATGCTAACACTTGACAATTACATGCAGTAAATTTAGGATTAGACCATTAGCTCATTTGTGAAATTTAATGGATTTTTATGTAAATTAAGGAGAAAGGTACCTAATGAGTAGTCCCAAAGTTCCAAGTTGATAAAAGGAATAACTGTAATGATTCCTTCCTTAAAAGAAGTCAGTGGTTTAATAAATGTATCCTCTTTAAGTTTTAGTAATGTGATCAAGAGGGTAAGTTGGGAATTTCTGGTTGGAACTTGATTTTACATATCCTCTTGTTTTTTTCTGAGTGGCTCCTTTGTGTGAATTCTTGTCCATTCCTTCTTAGTACAACCTTTGCACACCTCTCTTCATAATATTTAATCATTTTATATGGTGAGGGTTTAGAGGGCAGATGGCATGTACTTTTCATTAAAAATCCTTGGTCACTGACAGACAAAGTAAGCTTTTCTAAAAAAAATTTAAATTTGTTCAATGACTGTTAGAACTGGGTTTCATGTATAATCTGACTATCCTGACAGTTTTGGAACATTAGAGGAATCATCTCATGCACTCCTTTTGTATTTTGGATGAAGAAACAGATTTGGAGAAATTGGATAACTTTCTGAAGGTCACAGGAGTAAAGATGTTAAGCTATGACTAAAAATACAGATCTCTTATTTCTACTCAAATAAATTTCAGATTTCAGGAGAACCAAATAGGTGCTTGGCTACTTATGTCCCCTTTTGCTTAACTTTTAAATTTATTTTATTTATTTTTACAGTTTCATATAAAGGAGAGAACTCAACTTTGTTGGGTCATCCTGTGGATTCTCTTTGAGCCACTTGCTTTGTACTTTTGGTTCTTGTTTTATCCTCATCCATTGTTTTGGCCTCAACCATTTACTGACTGTCCACTATCTCTAGGACTATGGTGTTTAAAAAGTGGTATAAAGCATGACCGAGTTTTCTGTAGCCATTTACAGTATAATTCGGGCAATGTAAGGTATTAATAAGTGGCAAAAAAAAAAGAAAAAAGAAAAAAGAAAAAAAGAAAAGCACAGTGGGGCATTTATCTATGTTCTAGATAAAACACTGTTTTTAGTTAGAATTTAAAGTATGAGATAAAAGGGCTTAAGGAACAAGACCATTGACAGCCAGTGTTGGGGAAACTTCGCCAGAATGTTCATGAGTTCTTGGCTACAAAATGGAATGTGTGGAATGACATGAGTAAAGGCATGAAGAACTGGTGTATTCATCTCGTCAGGAGATCTGTTTAAATGGCATGAGCCATAGAAGGGTAGTAGTGGAGTGTCATTCTGAGGAGTGTGTATTTGATGCATGTTATGAAGTATGTTTAGTTTGGGGAGAAGGAAACTAGTATTCAAGGAGGGCCAATGATTGTTTTGTGGACATTGTCCTCCAGTGTTGTCAGTATTATAGAAAGATAATTGCCAGAGCCAGATATGTAGTAGTAAATGCTGATTAGATAGTCTGAGGGGAATAAAATAGAAGAGAGGTGTATTAGTTACTTTTACATCGCTGTGACAAAATACCCCGCAGAATCAACATAAAGGAGGGAAGATTTACTTTTGGCTTGTGGTTCCACAGGGTTTCAGTCCATTCTGGTGAGGAGGGTATGGCTGAACGGCTCAGTTCTTGGTAGGGGGAGTGTATGGCAGCGGAGAACTCTTAACATCAGGGTAGACTAGGAAGCAGAGGGCGAGGCTGAAACCAAGTAGGAGTGGGGGGAATCACCATCAAAGGCCCAGCCCCTTGCTGCCTACTTCTGACAGCTAGATCCTACCTGCCAAAGTTTCCACAGCCTTGCAAGATACTGGCACCAGCTACAGATCAAATACTCAAAACATGTGAGCCTGTAGGGGTATATTTTCATTCAAAACATAAAAAGAGGGTACACGGTGACTATTATATATGGCAATAGGGAGTACTCAACCATATGACATTAAACCAAGTAGATTACTTTTCTGATGTATGAGCCCAGGAATATATTGACATAAGGAAACTGCCAGAAATTAGCTGCTTGGATATGATCTCTCAATTATTATTATCTTTTGTGATGTTGGACATTGAACCCAGAGCCATGTGCATGTCAAACAAGTGCTTTACCAGTGAGCTACACCACTCCGAGCCTCTCCATTATTATTTTTGGACTCTATATTTTGTCATTTACATAGAGACTGCTAGTAGTATCCTAAGACCACAATTGCCTGTTAACTGGTGCTTTTCAGAACTTTGTTATGTCACAGTTACTTCATGTGTCTGGAGAACATTTTTAAAATATTTACTGTGAATTTGGCATTGCACTAAAGAAGCTTTTTTACACAGATTATTTTGCTTGTTTTCTATAAAACCCATATCAGGTGGGTATATTAATGTGTCCATTTATAGATGAAAGCATGTAAATTTATGTTTTCTGAGTCAGGGTCTAACTTTGGAGCCCAGGCTGGCCTTGCACATGCAGTGCTCATGTTTCAGCTTCCAAGAGGACTACTATACTTGGGAAGAAATAAAATCTTTTTGGTTGAGACAAGGTCTTGCTATACAGCTCAGGCTGAACTTGAACTCACATATGTCCTCCTGTGCTCCTGAGTGCTGGGATTACAGTTATACACTACCATATCTGACAGGAATGGAATTTTTCTTTGAGGGGGGCAAGATTTGGAGGTTGAACCCAGGGCCTTGCACATACTTTGCAAGTGCACTACCACTGAACTGCACCCAGGGGCCATTTTTTCCTTTTTATCATGAGACATGTTCTTACTAAATTGTGCATGCTGCCTCTGGTCTCGAATTTATAATCTTCCTGCCTCAGCCTCCTGAGTTACTGGGATTCAACTGATCACTACTGTGCCCAGCAGGAGTGGAAATTTAATCAGATGTGTAATGATGAGAAAAGTTTCCCTCTGCCCCTCCAACTCCCTGCAGTAAAACCTTGCAGTTCAGGGATTGGCTGGAGAAGATGCAATTCAATAGATCTTATAACTTTGACTTGTTAGATGCCATGGAATTGGGTCTACCTCATAGGGACCTTGTGTACAACAGAGTGAAACACTCCTGATGCTGTGCCATGCCTGGCACCGTGTCAGTGCTTCTCTGCTATTCATGGGGTTTTCAATGGCTGATTGCTTCCAGATTGCTTTGGGAGTGGGCTGACAGATCCTTCTCCCATTGTTGCAGTGCTGGGGATTCAACCCAGGGCCTGGGTGCAAAGCAAGCACTCTACCAACTGAGCTAAATCCTGACCCAGGAAGAGCTTTAGGTAAAGGAAAAGTGGCATCTAAGTGAGCAAAAGTCAAGCAATATCTCCTTGTTTTTTGACTGGGACAGAGTGCTGATGCAAAAGTATAATGGAAGTATTTTTCTTTTACTGTTAACATTGTAGATCTGGCCCCCACATTTCTTACATCAGTAAGATTTACAGTTCTTCAACACAGAGATCCCTTTTGTTTTCCGAAATAGCAGACTTGAGAGCCTTATATGTACAATTTACCATATGGAATCTTGGGTGGATAGGCACTTTGGATGTCATTTAGGTTAGCTTTCCTCACAATGCAGTAATAGGTCTAAGGAAGCTCAAGTAAATATTTTGATTTTTTTCTTCTCTGTCATGGTTTTTGCTGAACAATATGAATGAGAGTGGAGTCTGAGAATAAGAAACCATTGACTCTCCTTTATGTTGATTAGATGGTGGTGCACAATGGAAATTTGATCTGTATGTTTCTGTATGTATATCTTTATAGGAAGCTGTGGTTTTCATTTTATTTGTTGTTATTATTAGGGGCCATTGACTCAAGTCTAATTCATAGCAACCCTCATAGGATTTTCAATGACTGATTGCTTTGGGATTGCTCTGCGACTGGATTGCCATGTCCTTCTCATGCTTTTGAGGTGCTGGGGGTTGAACCAGGGTCCTCAGAGAGTGCAGAGCAGCACTCTACCAATTGAGCTAAACCCTAGTGTTGAACTAAACCCTGTATATGTTGAGCTAAACCCTGTGTATGTGTTTTATATATATTTATATATACAAAATATAATATTTATATAATTATAAACATATATAAACACATATCTAAAGAACAAGAAGTTCATTTAAATGAAAGGCAAAGGGAAAACTACCTAGGATTCATTTTATAAAAAGAATAATTTGTTGTTGTTGTTAGGTGCCCTCAAGTCGAGTCCAACTCATAGCGACCCTATGTACAGCAGATCAAAACACTTCCCAATTCTGTGCAAGGCAAACGATCTTATTTATGTTTAACCCCATTGTTCCAGACACTGTGTCAATCCATCTGGTGGAGGGTTTTCCTCTTTTGCGTTGACCTGCCACTCTCCCAAACATGATGTCCTTCTCCAGGGATTGATCTCTCCTGACTACATGTCTGAAATATGTAAGACGCAGTTTGGCCATTCTTGCTTCCAAGGAGCACTCTGGTTGCACTTCTTCTAAGACAGATCTGTTGGTTCTTTTGGCAGTCCATGGTATATTCAATAGACGTCTCCAGCACCACAATTCAGAAGCATCAATTCTTTTTGTCTCTCTTGTTCAATGTCCAACTTTCACAACCATATGATGCCACTGAAAATACCATGGCATGAGTCAGACGCACCTTCGTCTTCAATGTGACATCTTTGCTTTTCAATACTCTAAAGAGATCTTTTGCCACAGCTTTTCCTAGAGCAATGCGTCTTTTGATTTCTTGACTGCTGCTTCCACGGGTGTTGATTATAGAGCCAAGCAAAGCAAACTCTTGGACAACCTCAATCTTTTCTCCATTTATTGTGAAGTTGCGTGATGACCCAGTCGTAAGGATTTTTGTTTTGTTGATGTTTAGTCACAACCCATATTGAAGGCTACAATCTTTGATCTTCATCAGTAAATGTTTTAAGTCCTCTTCACTTTCAGCAAGCAGAGTGGTGTCATCTGCATAACGCAGGTTGTTAATGAGTCTCCTCCAATCTTGATGCCACGTTCTTCCTCATAAAGTCCAGCTTCTCGGATTATTTGCTCAGCGTATAAACTGAAGAGATAGGGTGAAAGTATACAGCCCTGACGCACACCTTTCTCAACTTTAAACCAGGCAGTGTTTCCTTGTTCTATTCGAACAACTGCCTCCTGGTTCATGTACAGATTTCTCATGAGCACAATTAGGTGTTCTGGTATTCCCATTTTCCGAAGTGTTATCCATAATTTGTTATGATCCACACAATCAAATGCATTTGCGTAGTCAATAAAACATAGATAGACATCTTTCTGATATTCTCTCCTTTCAGCTAATATACACCTGACATCAGCAATGATGTCCCTGGTTCCCCGCCCTCTTCTGAATCCCACTTGGTTTTCCAGTAATTCCCTGTCTATATACTGCTGCAGTCGCTTCTGAATGATCTTTAGTAGAATTTTGCTGGTGTGTGATATTAATGATATTATCTGATAGTTTGCACATTCAGTTGGATCCCCTTTTTTGGGAATAAGCACAAATATGGATCTCTTCCAGTCAGTTGGCCAAGTAGCTGTTTTCCAAATCTGTTGGCATAAACATGTTAACACTTCCAGTGCTGCATCTGTTTATTGAAACATCTCTATTGGTATCCCATCAATTCCTCGAGCCTTGTGTTTCACCAGTTCTTTCAAGGCAGCTTCCACTTCGTCCTTCAACACCATTGGTTCCTCTTCATATACAGCCTCTTGGAATGGTTGGTCATCTACCAATTCTTTCTTGTATAATGACTCTGTGTATTCTTCCCATCTTGTTTTAATGTTTCCTGCACCATTTAATATTTTCCCTGTAGAATCTTTCACTATTGCCACTCAAGGCTTGAATTTTTTCTTCACTTCCTTAAGCTTGAGAAACACAGAGTGTGTTCTTCCCTTTTGGTTTTCTGCCTCCAGCTCTTTGCACATGTCATTATAATATTTGTTTTTGTCTTCTCTAGCTGCCTTCTGAAATCTTCTGTTTAGTTCCTTAACTTCCTCATGTCTTCCTTTTGCTTTAGCTGCTGGACGTTCGAGGGCAAGTTCTACTGTCTCTTTTGACATGTAATTTGGTCTTTTCTTTTTTTCTTGTCTTTTTAAGAACTTTTTGCTTCCTTCTTGAATGATATCTTTTATGTCGTGCCACAACTCTTCTGGTCTCCTGTCATTTGTGTCTAATGCACTAAACCTATTTTTGAGGTGGTCTCTGAACTCAGGTGGGATATACTCAAGGTCATACCATGGCTCTTGTATACTTGTTCTAATTTTCTTCAGCTTCAGTTTGAACTTACATATGAGAAGTTGATGGTCTGATCCACAGTCAGCACCTGGTCTTGTTTTGACATTTTGTACAGAGCTTTTCCATCGTCTCTTTGCACATATGTAGTAAATTTGATTCCTGTATGTTCCATCTGGTGAAGTCCATGTGTATAGTCTCCGTTTATGTTGTTGAAAAAATGTATTTGCAATGAAAAGGTCATTGGTCTGACAAAATTCTATCATGCGATCTCCAGCTTCATTTCTGTCACCAAGACCATATTTTCCAACTACTGAGCCTTCTTGTTTGTTTCCAACCTTTGTATTCCAGTCACCAGTGATTATCAGTATGTCTTGATTGCATGTTTGATCTATTTCAGATTGCAGAAGCTGATAGAAGTCTTCCCTTTCTTCATTTGTGGCCTTAGTGGTGAGTGCATAAATTTGAATAATAGTCATATTAACTGGCCTTCCTTGTAGGCATATGGATATTATTCTGTCACTTGCAACATTGTATTTCATGACCGATCTTGAAATGTCTTTTTTGATGATGAGTGCAACCCCATTTCTCTTTAGTTTATCATTCCCATCATAGTAGACCATATGATTGTCTGACTCAAAATGGCCTATGCCGGTCCATTTTAGCTCACTGATGTCTAGAATGTCAATGTTTATGCACTCCATTTCTCTTTTAACGATTCCTACTTTGCCTAGATTCATACTACGTACATTCTATGTTCCAATTATTAATGGATGTTTACAGTTGTTTCTCCTCATTTTGTGTCATGCCACATCAGCAAGTTGAGCACCCTGGGGTTTTACTCCATTTCCGTCATCACAGTAGACTCTACTTGGAGGAGGCAACTCTTCCCCAGTAGTCTTTTGAGTGCCTTCCAACCTGGGGGCCTCATTTTCTGGCACTATATCTGACAGTGTTTCTTTGCTATCCATAGGGTTTTCAATGGCTAGTTGTTTCGGGAGTGGCTCACCAGGTCCCTAGTCTGTCTTAGTCTGGAAGCTCAGCTGAAAACCTGTCCACCTTGGGTAACCTTGCTCATGTCCGAGGTTACAGTGGCAGAGCTCTCAGCCTCATCGCAACACGCAAGCCCCCACAGTGCGGCAAACTGACAGACGTAAGAGTAATTTACCCCTACTTAAAGAAAGAGTGCCCTGCATATAACAGCAACATAAAAAATTATAAAATTATAAAACAAAAATATAATATAATATAAGATATATTATATTATAAATACAATATATAAATATAAAATATTATATAATAAACATATATAATGTACATTATATATAATAAATAATATATAATAATATAATAATATATTATATATAATATTATATAATAATAGTATATAATAATATATATATAAATATTATATAATATTATACTATAAAATTGTAATTATAAAATAATATAAATTATTATATATTACATTATATATTATACATTATATTATATATTATATGTATTATATATTAT